>JAOTQJ010163716.1:0-27162 GCA_025642045.1 Solanum sejunctum | reverse complement strand
TTTTAATGAAAAAATATATAAAAACAATAATTGATTAAAGTTGTAAATATTAATATAAATATTAATAAAAAGTATATTAATATAGATCAATGTAAAAGTGGTGAATAAAAGAGAGTTTAAGGGGGTATTTTTATTATTTCACATACTTTATTCAGGATAAGTTCTCCTGAGATTATTATTCCACCCCTAAGAAGGGATAACTTATCCTAAGATTAATTGTTAATCTCGAGATAAGTTATCTTAGTCTGTGCAACAAAACAAATAATTAAAGGCCACTAAAAAATTATCACGAGATTAACTTATCTTATCCATCACACCAAATAACCCCTGAAGGAATAGAAAGATCAAATGAAGACAGTTTATATATTTTATATGAAATGTAGTTGTAATCATTTAAAATTTATTAAATATAAATTTATAAAATAATTAAGGATATATTCAATTCAAGATATATTAGTCCAAATTAGTATTGTGGATTAATATAATTCGATTAATTATTTAAGTTTAATAAATATGAATTTAATTAATAGATAATTTTGTAATTGACATTTATAAGATACTTTATTTTAGGTAAATATTGACAATGTATAACAATTTTCGAGAAAATAGGAAAAGACGGAAAAGATTTTTTAAAAGAAAAGAATTTCCAATCTATGAGTAATCTATGAGTAACAATTTTAATCGGCATAAATTAAGAAGATTTTAATTGAAAATAATTGATTTCCTTAAATTGCTCAAATCAATTGACTAAAGTGTGCTAAAAATATTTGACTTCCTATAAATATGTTATTTCCTTCGGCATCTTCCTTTTACATTTTTTTATTGATGAAAATTTTATTTGCATCTGAAATGGTGATGCTGAAATGGAGTTTGTAGTTTGCATGAAATTAATGTGAAATTCGTGTAATGAGCATTAAATATATGTTGTGTTTAATTTGTGTATTAATTTAGTAAGATGTTAATTGACTTAGCCATATAACCTATTGGTATGACCATAGTATATACTTTTTAGTTTGTATATTATGTTTATTCATGGCATGAATCAATGTGGAAATAGTGTAATTATTGGTACGTATATGGTGTTTTTTTAATATTGAAGGTACTAAAACTGTAATGATCCCTAGGTCATTTTACCCTTATCACGTTATTTTCCATTGTTAAACTGGTCCTATACCGACCCAGGTCATTTATGATCTCTTGTCACTGCTAGCGTGATTGCCTGGTCATTTGTTAAGGAGTTGTTTTGTTCTTCATGTTTTGGAAGGCCTTATACCTTAGTGTAATTTTTGCGTAAAAACGTGGATAAACAGTCTTAGAACGAAATTCTGATAGTTCCATTAGCTCTAGAATGACCAAATTAGGCTAGAAGCATGGTCAGCATGAGAATCGAGGTTTTCAATGTAAATTTGTGTTGAGTTTTCCATTTTAACCTTCTAAATTGACCAACAATGGCTTTGGTTAAAATTTTTGGAAAATGTGTCCAAATAATAATTCTAACAGTATGTTTGGTTTTGGAATGTCGAATTTGGTCTAGAACAACTTTTCGTTCGATTCCCGAGGCTTCCAGGCTCATTCCAAGTCCTTCTGCGGAAAAATGCTCAAAATAATCGTCAGAGTGGGATGCACATTTAGTCGAAACGACCTCATACGAAAACTCTATTTGCGGCATCGAATTCGAAATGTCAATTTTGGTAGGGTTGCATGGTTAATTTACTTTTGTGGGGTCCTAAATAAATTTTGAGTACCCTGTCAAAAATTTAGAAGTTTGGAAATTAGCTATCTCAGTTGATACTCGGTGCTGTCGCTATAACAACCTTGGGCTCGCTATAGCGACACCTGCTCAGGGGCAAGGGTATCACTATAACTACCTTTGCCTCGCTATAGTGGCTCTGCTATACTGACCACGAGGCCCACCATTTTAAGGAGGGGTTGCTATAGCGATGTCCAAGGGTTCTTTATATTTCTGAACTTGATCGAATTCAGTCATTTCCATGTCCTTTAAAGAGCAATTTTTCCATCATTTTGGACTCGAATTTGGTGAAAAAATGGTTCAATTTCAAGAAAAGTTTTTGCAAAATGCATTTGTGAGTCGGGAAGTTGAGTTAAGGCTCCTGTTTCAGGTAAAATTCGCGATATACTTATTGTTTTTGGTGCGTTTTCAGAATGATTTTTGTGGCAACTTTGAGTGTTGATTTCTTGGGTTGTGGTTATCTATTTTCAATGATTCTTGGCTCTATTTAGGGTGATTTTTCATGAGGATCTCTGTGAGGTAGTTTGTTTTGGAATTCAGGGCATATTTGTAGTAATTATTCACTCCGAGCTACTGTCAAATCTTAACATTTAGCCTTGTTGAATTTTGAGCATTTGTTCGTTTGTGTTGTTTTTCAATCCAAATTTTATTGTTGTATTGTTAATTGAGCTAGAATATGATTTTGGACTGATTTTGGGGGTCAATTCTGGAATTCCAGACGTGGGTCCTACACTTCTCATTTTAGGCTCCAAAATTAGTTCGTCTCAATTTCTCACGATTTTAGTGTCTAAATAATCGTTGTGACATTGTGAGTCTATTTTTTACAGTGTGGCAGCGTTCAGAGGTCATATGAAAAGGGAAGGCTCCGGCAAAGTAAAGCGAAGCGCGCGTGATCAACCTATAGGTAGGCTATAGTTTCCCTTTCTTCATGTTGAGTTGGCTAGTGTAAATTCATGTTGAATTGATTGTAATTTAGGTTGGGTAGTTATCTTACTTGTTGCAGGTATTAGAAATCATGTTATAAGCCTAATTTATATTTTTGGGGGAGTCGTAAACTTGTAGGAAGTCTCATTAGCTTGTTTTGTAGATAGAAGTGTTTTTTCTCTCGCAGAATCTTCATTCCTACTAAGCATATATAGTTGATAGAATGGTGGTAGCTTGGTAGATATAAAGAGCCTTAGTAATTGAAGCATGTTTGGTTTCTTCGGGGCACTTGGGGCAATTGTGAGTATATGACTACTGTTGATACTTGGTTACTAGTTTATTATTTACTTTCCTACTATCAACTAGTGTCATATGTTGGTTTCAGTTTAGGATAAATAACTTGCCTTAGATGGGTGTCACTCCAGCGGCGTGTAGACTAGTATAATAGACTAGAGTTTGTAGTTTCCCTTAGCTAGGCACTAACTGCGCACTTATGAGCACCGTTGTCCATAATTTCCCCAAGTTTTCTCTTGACCTTATGATTACCTTGTCTCAATTTCCATTGAAGCTCGAGTGGATTTAATGAATTGTTCTTTATGGAAATAAGGCCTCGAATTGTGTGTATGTAATTGTGGACTTGGGTCAGTATGGAAAGGAAGCCTAGGTGATTACTAGGCCCCTGAGGAGAAAGTATTTAATTCGGCACCACATTCGGCCATTTATGAGAGAGTATCGGGGTTCGAGGCCTCTTTTTTAAAGAGTTTGAATACCGAGGCATAGGGGTTCGAGGCCTTGCTTTTACAAAGTTATGATTGCCTAATGTATTGGTGTTCGAGGCCTCACTTTGCATAACTACCTTTACCATGGTATTGGGGTTCGAGGCCCCACTTTCTATGAGGTTACTAGAACCTCACTTTTTTTGAGGTTCGAGGCATTGGTGTTATAAATTTATGATTACCTTGGTGTTGGGTTCGAGGCCCCATTTGTTCAGAGCTTTTGATCTTAGTGCATTAGGGGTTTGAGGCCCCGACTTCACAGACCTATGGCCCCTACAGTACTTTGGGTTGAAGGCCTCAATTCCATAGATTTATAGCCCCTACAGTAATTTACTCCTGGATAACTTTAGTTCTTAGTACCTTAGTATAGATATTCTGTGCGCTCAGCGAGCTTAAAGGGGTCCACTAGCATTTTATTTTAAACTATGCATGTGTGTCTCATTCAGGTGTAGCTAATGTAGATCCTATAGCTAGATATATCATCTCTATTACTCCTCTTTTCTTGTCCTAGATATTGATATCGAACTCTTGTTTAAGTTTGATTCCTTTTCTTCATATTGTGTTTACCTACCTTGCTTAGTCGGCCTATAATGCCTACTAGGTACCTTTTTATCTGGTACTTAAATTACACTCTGCATTTTTTTCATGATGCAGGTCCGAGCACTAGTTACCAGCGCGAATAGATCAAGCCTGTAGCAGCTCACATCGAAGAC
Source organism: Solanum sejunctum (assembly GCA_025642045.1). Lineage (NCBI taxonomy): Eukaryota > Viridiplantae > Streptophyta > Magnoliopsida > Solanales > Solanaceae > Solanum > Solanum sejunctum. The sequence continues at coordinate 22,999 of JAOTQJ010163716.1, read as the reverse complement.
CAGTGTGAGCATTTCGCGTCTTGGATCATTCTGTCTCCTTAGCTTGTTGGCGTATCTTTTATATATATTTTGAGACTAGTCAGACCTTTGTTTGTATTTTGGTCTACTTTTAGGACACGTACTCTTTATTTTGTGTATATCACATCTCTTTATTAGTGAATTTCAGGTTCTGGGAGGGATTCTTGTATTTTTGGTACTTATATATATTTTCGGTTAGTTTGTTTCTCTCTTTTTTTTGTTGCCCTTGCTAGTTTTGATAGTTTTCCCTAAATGCCTATTACTTACAATTTCGGGCTACAAATTAACTTGACTATCGGTAGGTAATGGTAAGCCCCAGCAAAGCCTAAGAAATTGGGCCATGACAAGTTGGTATCAGAGCCTCAGGTTTGTTGGTCTCACTTGTATAGCTAACATCTAGTAAACACCTGCAGATCGGTGTGGAGACATCTATGGCCTATCCTCAGGAAACTACAAATGTCATTAAGAAATGTTCTCTATGATTGAATTTGATCGTGCAACTTCTATCCTATTGGTTTCCTGAATGCTCACTTGTTTCACTTTATCAAAAATTTTGGCTCGCAGAGGTAGACCTCGAGGTGGGTATAGGGATGTAGCACTAGACCTAGTGGAGGAGCATCAGGATACCCCTATCTCTCGCCAACTGAGAAGCCACCACCAGCACCACAGCCGTTAATAGCACCAGCTATGACTCTAGCCTTGCAGGCGATGAACATTCACCTACTCATGACTATCGGGGTTATACCATAGGCTTCATCCCCAACTACTGACATTCCAGCACCTCAGGATCCTCCTACGCCACCATCACCTGAGGATTAAGCACTCCCACTACATGTTGCACCCCAGCCAGCAGTCCCAGAGGGTGATATGTCCCTTTAGGAGCAGAAAATACTAGGGTTTTCTAGAGGTTGTTACCCCCGATATTTGCTGAAGTCCTCGGAGAGGATGCCTTGGAGTTTCTGACCACATGTCAAGAGCAACTCTAGTCCTTAGGCCTTGTGGAGTCTAGAGAAGTCGACTTCACCACTCACCAATTCAGAGGGCCTGCCAGATAGTGGTGGCATTTCTATTTACAGACTAGGCCAGCTGGGTCATTGCCTTTTACTTGCGCTCAGTTTTCAGAGGCCTTCTTGGCTATGTACATCCCTAGAAGCGTTAGGGACCGACTCCAAGATTAGTTCACATTATTGAAACAGGCTCAGATGATAATTGTTGAGTATGAGACTCATTTCGACCAGCTCTCCCAATATGCTACCATGATTCTGCCCACCAAAGAGCAAAGGGTATGACATTTTGTGCATAGGTTAAGGCCTTAGTTGAGGTTGGGGACGGAGCACTTAGTTTTTGCGGGCTGCTCCTTTCTTGATATTGTTGATCACGCTCGTACTATAGAGCTTACTCATTATGAGGCCAAAGGGGACAATGATAAGCAGGCCAGACATCAGGGTAGCTTTAATGGGTCCTAGTCTAGGCGCCAGGAGAGATATGACAGATCCTGCCAGGGGTTTCAACGTGATAGATATCATCAGCGTCGGCATGGTCTACTTGTTCAGGCAGCTTTGCCAGCAATTGACGGTAGTTAACCACGTTCAGGAGGATCCAACATAGGTCAGGACTCGAGGGACCATGCCCGCTCCCTTTCCCCCGCAGACTAGGTACATTAAGGTGTTCAGGCCAAGGTTGTTATAGTTTTGGTTCCCTAGAAGACTAGTTTAAAGACTGCCCTATCCGAGCTAAACCTTTAGTAGCGATACCACCCACAGATGGAGGTGGGGGTAAACGATAGGGTCATGATGGTAGATAGTACGGTACTTAGAGAGGCTTTCGAGGAGGTCCTCGTGGAGGCAGGATGAGCTGTAGGGCAAATGACCGAGTCGGAGGCTTATATGGCCACTTTCATACTGCCCCAACTAGGGTTGAGGTTGAGGCGTTAAACAATGTGATCACAGGTACTATTCTATTATTTCATTAGGCTAAAGAAGCAGTTATTTGATCAAGTCCACTTTCTCTTATGTATATCTGTATATTTTGCTCCCTTCTTATTAATTTGGACTTAGTAAAGGTGTCGCTATGTGTTTCTACCCCTATAGCAGATTTTTTAGTAGTGGTTACGATATGTAGATCCTGTGTGGCTACTATCCAGGGGCATGATATGCGGGCTGATCTTATTTTGCTTGATATGTTAGATTATGATGTTATCTTGGGCATGGATTGGTTGTCTTCTCATCATGCGATCTTGTAATGCTACGCAAGGACTGTTACTTTAGTTTTTCCTATATGCCCCAGGTCTTGTGGTAGGGTGCCTATAGTCGCATACTGACAAGGATTATATCTTCTATATGGGCCAAACAATTAGTTTCTTCGAGGTATTTAGCTTATGTTCGTGATGTTTCTATTGAGCCTATTTCTACTGATACCACACTTATAGTCCGGGAGTTCCTTGATCTATTTCCTACCGACCGCCCTACCTACCTCTGTAGAGAGACACTGATTTTTCCATAAATTGGAGATGAGCACTAAACCCATGGATGGCTCTTGTAAAGCTTTAGGAGTTCAATGTTCATCTTAAGGGCCTCTTATGTAAGGGGTTTATTCATCTGAGCGTATGGCCATGGGGTTCTCCTATCTTGTTTGTTAAGAAGAAGGACGAGGCCTTATGTATACATATTGATTACATGAAGCTTAATAAGGTAATCGTGAAGAAATGTTTCCCCTACCTTAGATTGATGGCTTATTTCATCAATTTCAGGGTGTCGCCGTGTTCTCTAAGATTGGGCTGAGGATCAATTACTACCAATTGAGGATTAGGGTAGCAAATATTCCAAAGACTTCTTTCAACCCACTATGGTCACTATGAGTTTTTGCTGATGTCTTTTGGGCTTATAATGCCTCTACAGCCTTCATGGACTTGATGAGTTGAGTGCTAAGGCCTTATCTCAACTCCTTCATGATTGTATTCATCGACGAAATTTTAGTATACTCATGGAGCAAGAATGAGCATGTTTAGCACTTAAGGATTGTGCTCCAGACTTTCAGAGATCATCAGTTTTATGCTAAACTCTCAAAGTGCAAGTTCTGGTTAGAGTTAGTGACATTCCTGGGGCACATGGTGTTGAAGGAGGGCATTATGGTCGATCCGATTAAGATTGAGGCTATTCGGTTTGGCCTAGGCCTACAACAGTCATAGAGATATGGAGTTTCATTTGATTGGCTGGGTATTACCGATACTTTGTTGAGGATCTTTCTACTATTACTGCCTTACTGAGCTGTTTCACCCATTAGGGTGTCCCTTTTGAGTGGTCCGACGAGTGTTAGTTGAGCTTTCGGAGGCTCAAGAAATTACTCATCACTGCACCTATCTTGACCCTTCCATTTGAGGGCATGGACTTTACTGTGTGCGTCTTGTGTAGGTTTGGGGTGTGATCTAGTACAACAGGGTCGAGTCATTGCCTACGCCTCCCGACAGTTGAAACCACATGGGCATAACTACCACACTAATGACTTAGTGTTGGCGGCACTGGATTTTGCTCAAGATGTGGTGGACTATTTATACGAGGTCCCTTGTGGGATACATACGGACCATTGCAACCCTCAATTTATTTTGAGCCAAAGGTACTTTAATTCTCGACAACAGCATTAGATTGCTCTTAGCGGACTATGTTTTGACTATCCTTTATCATCCGGGCAAGGCGAATGTGGTGGTGGACGCTTTAAGCTGGAAGGCGAAGAGTATGGGAAGCCTAGCTTACTTATCAGTTATGGAGTGACCCTTAGCTTTGGACATTCAATTATGAGATAACAGAATAGTTAGGTTAGATCTTTTAGACTTTGAGCAGATATTGGCCTTTGTTGAGGTCTGTTTAGACTTAGTTGATGATGTCGCCCAAGTTACACCCTTTTTTTAAGGATAAAGTGGTTGTTGTCAAGAAGTAGAAACCAAGGTTAGGGTCGAACGAATACTATAGACTTATGAGAATTCAGTTAATGCAATTTGAGTGATTTAAAGGGGGGGAGGGGTTATAGTAACAAGTAGAAAATTAAACCTAACACACACATGAGTTTAACCAATATGGAGAGAAACTAGGACTTTGTATTCCCCATGATTCCTTAACTTAGTATCATCAGATAACCTAATCCTTTTCTAATGTGTAACATGCAGGACGATAAGTTAAGTTCTCTAAACCCTTTGGTCCAGATGAAAAGTGAATTTCACTATGTGATTTGGTCCATCTCCGCAATGTGACATTACTAACCATACTTATTAGTCCTAGTACAACCTCCTCTTGGCCCAGTTCAGTTGATTAGATGAGAACACATCAACTGAATCCTATTAATTAATCTCTTTTTCTGGTCATTACTATCTTGGTCCAGTCAGTAACACTAGGTGAGTTCTAATGTTGGCCACCATTAGAAAACATGCAAAACGAAGAGAGTTAATTAATACATGCATGCACACTTCCAAGAACTATGATTTATTCGAATTTACCTTGTTAGTTTTTCATGGTTCCCACAAGCCTAGTTGTAGATTTAGCTACTCATGATTTGTGTATATGTAAGACTTTTAAATTGGAATAACATAATAGAGCACTTATACAATTGAATTAAGCGCAAGTAAAGCCAAGCTTCAATGAGAATTACAAGATTATAAGATCTAATCAAAGTACAAGTGTTTCTCAAAACTCTCCAATTTTTCCTCTACTCAATCTCACTATCTCTCTATTCACTGGTGGAACTCTCTAAGAAAAATAACCTAAAAACATATTTATAATATTTAAAATACAAAGTCGTGAACAAAATAGGATAATTGGGTCAGCACTCCTCACGAACTGCTTTATCAGTCATATTGTGTTCCACGATCCATAGTCGAGCTCTCATACATTGTTGCTGTAAAACTGGACTTGTGATCTACGACACCCCTCTATGGGCCATAAAGTGTTCTACGACCCATAGGGGGTTTCATCTAATGGAACTTCAGAAAGTCCTTATATGATCCTCAGGGCACGAGACACGATCTATGGCTCAAAAGTTGGTTCACGATCCGTCTGGATGTTCATAGAACAAACTTTAGAAAATTAGCCCCTCACTAGAATAGTCCACTAGACCTCCTTCACGGCCCGTGGAATGCTTACGGCCCATAAAGGGTCTCATACATCATCAAAAACAACTTCTGCATAATCTTCCCAAAATCAAAGATAACCCTGGAATCCTACAAATAAAACACAAAAGTACATAAAACCAATTAATTTCGCATTCAGAACACATAAAATTCCAAGTTTTAAGCATCAAAAGTGTTGTATTTCGAGAATACATCAACACCCTCAACTTAAAATTGTTGCTTGTCCTCAAGTGATGGGATAAATCTAAGTAGTACAGTAACACACAGACCTCAACCTAATGTTCATGCCCAAGTTACACCTCTCTTTTAAGGATAAAGTGGTCGGTTTCAAATATAAACTTATCCAAGGTTAGGGTCGAATCCCATAGATAATACAGAGACTAACAATAAATTCACCAATACGCAATTCAAGTAACTAACAACTTAACTCCCCGATAGAGGGAGGGTTGCAATGTTCAACAAGAGAATAAACAAAACTAACACAAAAGACAATCAATAATGGAGAGCAACTTAGGAATTGTGTTCCCCATGATTCACCAACTCGATATCCCCAAGTAACCAATTCTCGACTGTAGTATAACATGTAGGATAGTAATTTAAGTTCACCAAGCCTTTTGGTCGAAGGTAAGAGGCGAATTTCACTATGTGAGTTAACCCATCTCCATAGTATGCAATACTAACTATTACCTATAGTCCCAGTCAACCTCCCCTTAGTCTAGTTCGGTTGATTAGACAAGAACACATCATCAAATCCTGTTAATTAATCTCTTTTTCTATTCATTACCACCTGGATTGAGAAGGTAACACTAGGCAAGTTCTAATGTCGACCATCACTAGAAAATATGCAAAATAAAGAGAATTGATTAATACATGGAAATACCCATTCCAAGAATTGCAAATTTTCCTGGTTTATTTGGTTAGATCTTCATGGTCTCCACAATCCCAAGTTTTAGATTTAGCTACTCATACAATGGATAGATGAAGAAATTATGAATTGAGAAAACATAATTAAACACTTACCTAATTGAATTGAAGAATATGCAAATCCAAAATTAATTGAGAATCACAAGATTTGAACATCCAATTAATTCACAAGGGTCTTCTCCTCCAAAATTGAGGTTTTCGAGCACAAAACCCTAAAAGTACTTCCTAATGATATTCTCTACTGTACTCTGTGAAAAATGACCTAAAAAGTACTACTTATAGTAATTAAAATTAAGTCCAAAAAATAGAAAAATTGGTCAGCGACTTTCTATGACATGTCCTTACGACTCATAAAATAATTTTTGAGTCGTAATCGAGGTCTCATATTCAGCCTCTTGAATCTTAGACTAATTCAGGACTCGTATTGCACTCTCGTAGACTTCATCTGCAATTAACTGGTCTTTCACTGGAAATCTTTATAAAACCTCTCTATACGACTCGTAGAGTGATCTGTGACTCATATAGAGGTCTAGTATAGCTAAACTTCAGAAATTATACTTCATTGGAATTTATCATGGAACCTCCTCTAGACTCGTAAAATTCTCTATGATCCGTAAAGGCTCTCATAAGTCACTAAAAATCAGAAAAGTCTGCAATTTTGTCCCCAAGTCATGCCGACCTGCGTTCCTGCAAAACCAAACACAAAAACACATAAAAATCGTAAATGTCGCATTGGGAGCACACAAATTCCTAAGTTTTAGGTATCAAAAGTGTTGTATTTTGATAGCACATCAATACTCTCAACTTAAAATTATTGTTTGTCCTCAAGCGATGACTCAATCTATATAGACAATACAGTAACACACAGGCCTCAACTCAATGGCATACATCACATACAATTCAAACTCAAGTACCCACACCAACTTTTCAAAACAAGATCAGATAGCTATTTAGCAAACCAAACCACACTGGTGCATTTGAAAATACAACTATGACAAGCAAGGGAATATCAACAGTCCACAATCACTAAACAAGTCAAATGCTAACAATGCAATGCAAGTGCCCTCATAGAAAGAAGCCAAACCACACTGGTGCATTTGGGACTATGCAAACACGCTCACTCTCACAAAAGATGCTCATGTATAATGACTAATACCATAGGCTTGTCCCTATACTCATGACTCAGATTTTCAACTAACTGAACTAGGATCACTTTAGGGCTTTCTAACTTGTATTATATGCTAAGGGGGCTTTGGTATGGCATTTTGGAAAAATAGTGACTGAAATCCATTCTTGAACTATGTTTTCATCACTTTCACCTTACCAACTCTAATATTTTCACCTTATTTTCCCTTTTTCCATATTCAAGCTTTTTTGGGTATTTTCTTCTTATTTTTTCAGCTTTTGCCTCATTTTTACACTTCATTTCACCTTTTACACTAAATGTTAATGCATTTTTTTCTTATTATTACACTCGGTGCATGATTTTCCTCGTTTACTCATCATTCCCATCTCACCACCTTATTTTTGAGATTTTACCCCTACACCAACCACCCTCAACTTAGGCTTTTAGCCTGTATTGAAGTACACAAAATCTATCCCCCTAAACCAGGGCCACTTTTGGTAGTCACCCTCAACTTAGGCTTTTTGCCTCAATCAAGGTTCACAATGCCCAAGGACAGACCAGGTATAATTTCAAGGTTTTTCACTAGACAAGGTTAGGCTAATTAGGTGTTTTTGAAAGAATTGGTACACGTAAGGCTCAAATATTTGGAACAAGGAATAAAACTTCATTTGGTTGGTCATTTTTAGGCTAAAGTAGACTAATTAAAGAACAGAGACCTAAGATCTCTTCCTAATCCATTTAATTTACAATCTAACTTAGAGTACTAAGGCAAGTTCTGAATTAGCATAAAACGCACGATCTAGCAAAATAAGCTCACACTCGCATGACATTGCATGCATTATCAACAAAAGACTCACAGATCATGCTTTATGTCTCAATTACCCTCATTTATTAGAGCAACTATTGCTAAACACCCAAACATGTATGGTTGTCATTTAACTACTAATAAAAAATTTGGTGGGTACCAATTTTTAAACATAACATTAAAACACGTTATCTGCCATGAGTAATAGTATTATATGCTACACATATTATCTAAACATCTTAAATGTGTCGATTCAACAGAAATTAAATATCTATGAGTAAAAAGAATACAGGAAAGAAAACCCTGGGATAAAAATTTGGGGTAGTTATGGACCATAAGCTACTCAGACTTCACTGAGGCCCATAACTACCCATACTCTATCAAAAAAATTATGCATTGTCCCCAATGCACCAAATCAAGCAAAAGTAGAATAAATAGGGGTCAAAAACATACCTCGGCACATAAGTGTCAGTCTGTGGCTGAGTTTGGCTATTCAGCTCCTGCGGGGTAATCTCCTGAGTTGTTGTACTCTGTTCGGAGGGGCCAATTCCCCTCACCCGATCATGTTCATGAGCTAGCCTCAGCTCCTCATCGTGCCTTGATATCCTCAAGTCCAGCCCTAGATCGTCATCCTTATCATCATCGTGCTCGAAAAAATTTGCATATACATTCCTCTCATCTGGCTCTGCATCCGAGCAAGGTCTCATCCCAAGGAAAATCTATGTAGGCTCCACAGAGGTAAATAAATAAAGTAGTGGCACCAGAGATATAGTCTCTGGTAGTGCCATAGGCATCGTAAGTGATGATGTAATGTCAACCCTAAGCTTCTCGATCTCCTGACGTACAACTGACAAAATTTGAAGGTTGGGCCTCGGCTAACCTCTTGTATGCCTGCTCCTCAAAAGCATCCATGTCGGTGTGCACTCTAGAAACACGCTCCTAAATAGTAGAGATAGTGAACGCCCAGCTCTGCTCCTTGGAGTCTGCAATAGCCTGTCGGACCCATCGCCTAAGCTGTTGAATAAGCTGAGAGCACTAGGCCATAGCACGTGATAAGAGTTGTGCCATAGCCTGAATAGAAATGGTGTACACATAGACATGCCAACTGTAGAGGACTATGAAGTGGTAGCCTATGATATAAGAGCAGCTGTAGTAGGACCTTTCTCAATATCGAGTACCTCGGGTTGCTAGGGTCTCTCAACAATAGTAACAACAACAGTAATGGTGGTGGCAGTCGTGGAACCCTTAGGTGGTGGCTGTGGGGTAAACACCTCTGGCATAGGAGGAGGCTATGCTTGCTGAGGTGTCACCAGGTTCTCATCATCCTTTATCAGGTTAGGCTCCAAAGTATATTGGGCCTCAACTAACTGGTCCAGCTGATTTAAGATCTCCCCCCGCGACTCTATACTAAGTTTGTAGATCAAAATCAAAAATAGTATGGAGGTGGCCCTCTTCAGTGCTAACTCGTGTATCTGCTCTGCTATGAGTTACACCTAATCAATGTCGTAGCTAACCAAAATACTAGCAACCAATAGCGTATGCTCTAGATCCGCCAAGGTTGGTCTGATATGTTATCTGACAACAGTCCACCAAAACTTGGCGGAGAAAGAGAGTGGAGCCTTGATAATTGGCTCCGTGTGACTGGTGACCAAGCAAGTTCTGGACTCTGCTCCCCAATATAACCTACCACCTATCTCAAAAGTGAGGTCCTATGTACCGGATCCTTCATAATCAATGAACTTCTAGCCTGCCCCAAACCTATGTCATACTCTACTGAAGATCTAGGGGCACGATACTCCTAACCAAAAAGCATACAGTAGATTATCTCCTCGAAAATAGCAACCCATCGACCTCTCACCCGTACCTCTATTAATCTGGCTGAGTGATAGGTCTCATCCCCTTAGAAAGCTTGTGCTGGATGGTGGTTGTGTATGATGCATGAAACTCCCCTACCAGAATCTGGGAGTACCTTCCAAGTGCCTCTGTCAACCACTCGAGCCCATAACATATCATCATTTCGTTCAAATGTGGGACATGACTAAGTCCACCATCTTTGACCTTGGGCTCCTCATATATAGGATGGGTAAGTTTGCCCCACTTTTTCGGTTGCATGCCCTCTAAGAATATGGCCTTTATACCCTAGACGCACCACCGATGAGTAATAGCATCAGGTGCTGATGAAGAAGATGGTGCGATGAAGGACTTAGCATCTCCTCTTCCCTTTGAGCTCTCCTCAAACTAGACTCCTCTACTGGTCGTGTCATCTAGGGCATGCTACTCCCAATCTCCTCACTATCTTCCTCTTTAATTTAGGAAGGGCTATCATCCTAAGCCTGAGTATGCACAGCTCTGGCTACTACTGCTTTACCTCAGCCTCATGGTTTGATAAGACATCGTGGACCTCTAGTGACCCAGTTGTCTAAGGGGTTCGTTCATCATCAGTAGACTCATCCATGAGCTTCTTCCTAAGAGCCTCAATCTTTGAGAGATTTCCTTTCGGAGCCATAATACTTGAAAATTAGACATGAACAAACTATAATTAGCCCTAATGATTAAGAAATAAAAAGAAAAAACTTAATTAAATTAGTTGTAGAAATGCTCTATGAGAGGCCCTTTACAAGTCATAGTGAAATCACAAGTCATAAATTACTTTTGTAGACCAGTGCTGCAGAACAATAATAATCGCTGGAAAAGTATATGAGCCCTACGTATTACTCATAAATTAGTTTACTAGTCGTAAACCGAGTTCGTATAAAATTCTAGATAGTAATTTAAAATAAGTAAGGGTCTATGAGACTTATCTATGAGTTGTAAAGTGATCTACGACTCGTAGAAGGTCTTGTTTGATGAATATTCAGATCATTAAGTGTCTAAAATTTCCTACGAAGGGAAATTATAACTCGTAGATTCATTTATGAGTCGTCAAAGACTCTCCTGAACAAGAAATCTCAGATACATGATATTTCTAAGTCCATCACGTGAACCCTAAGAACATATTTAACACTTAATCAACAACATCGAAGCAAGCATATGAGTACCCAAACATGATTAGCACACAATAACCAATGACTACGATAATTTCAACATAAGAACACCCCATCGAGAATAATTTAGCATCAATGTCCTATTATTTCAACCTTTCTAAGTTATTTCAAATGATCATGTACCTATGGTGTCACCACCAATTCACAAGAAACAATCACTTAATGACACTCAAGCAAACTTGGGGAATAATTCAATAGACACAATAATTATCAATCCTGAAACTAAATATACCCAATTTTTGGGATTCATTAAGTAATTCAATCAAAGGTAACCCTAATTTCACATTCACAATTCATATTCACCAAGATTTTCATGCTTAAGCATCAAACCCATCATAATTAACACATTAAATAATTAAGAACAAAGCAAATTTAAAGGTTAAGAGTAAAACAACAACTGACCAATAATAGTGATGAACTTGAAGAAGAAAGAAGGTGAAAATTCACAAAACCCTAGGTGTAGCCATAAAACTTTCCAGAAAATAGAGTTTGATCACTGGTAATTGATCAGAAAATAGAAAGAGAGGGAAAAATTTGAGAAATTTCGGTCAGTTAGGTCAAAAGTGGGGTTAAAATAATTTGACTTCTCTTTTATACCCTTACCGGGTCAACGGTTAAAATCACTAGGCTTGTGTCTACGAGAGCTCGGTTATGAGTCGTACATATCTACGACTCATAACTTATGGTTTTCTAGATCCCTCAACACTTAGAAAAATTCAAAAACTTACCTGAGATCCATGAACCTCATTCACGACTCATAGTTTGATCTATGAGTCATAAAGTTGACTCGTGGATTGAGTCCACACTTTTCATACTTATTGGAAATCTTTACTAGATGGGTTTACAAGTCATAAAGTGCAACAGGACTCATAGGCCCAGTTGTAAAAACTGTACCTGATGCATTTCTCAGCAAAATCTGATGCCTTAGTCTTTTACATGCATACCCTTCATAAAATTCACATGCACCCTGTAAGCAACCAACCCAGTGTTCAAAATAGTAATCAAAACACAATCAATCAACTACCTAAGAATCCAAAAATTAAAAATAAATTCAAAACTAAACTAAAACATCAAAAATTCTTGGGTTGCCTTTCAAGTAGGACCTGATTTATTTGTCGAGGCATGACTTAGACAAATTGGCTACTAGATTTCACCAATTTTCCAAACCACACTTTTCAACTCATCAGAATTCTTCATAGATTAACTAATATCAAAGATAACTTCTTTGTCATTTACTCTAAACCTGAGTTGACCGGCCTCCATATCCATCAGAGCTTGTCCGATGGCTAGGAATGAATCTATGGTTGCCATTAATAAAAATTTTGGGACTATTAGATTATTAGCAGTAGAGGATATTAACAAATATAACAAAAATTATAAATTTCTTCATATAGGACTTGTCCAAGTAGCAGTTAAAGTTTATGCAGATTGGGTTCAGATGTACCCATATGTCTTTTCCTAAGAGATAATAGACTATTAAATTCTAATGATTCATTATTAGCAGTACAACAAAGTAATCTGGCTAATGGACCGGTATACTTTAATTGTTATTCTAATTATTCTATAGAAATTAATGATCAAAAAATGATGGACACTTTAACATTAAATGTTTAAACTAAAAGTATGAATAGTAAAGTTAATACAAGAGAAATAGCTATAACATATAGAGTATATTATAGTTTAATGAAAACTACCTTAGCCTATGGGAATTGGAAATGAAAAGTTGGGGGAGAGAGAATTTGTAAAAAGTTTAGAAAAGGGCAATGTTTGCATGCTTTTTATTGATACAAAGGAGAGCCTTAAATAGGCCTCGAAAAAATGATGACTAAATTTTAACATCTATTTCCTATTTTACAAGTGTGCCTACACTAATACACACTTTTTATTTTATATGTAACTAAAAATTATTACATGTGTTGATAATTATTACATGTACCTGAAATTATAATGCGTAGCCAATATCTGTCTGATCATTGAACACGTGGCTAATTACTGACCTAGACTATAAGAAAAAATATTTAATAGCATTAAAAGATATAATTATTTCTTCATTTATATCCTTCCAACTATGTGTAGCAAATATCAACACGTGTAATAAATTTTCAGCTACATATGTTACTTTCTTTTCACTAGTGGTGGGATTAGCTTATGAATAATGTTTATCTCCCACAGATACTCCTGGAAAAACCCTCTATAATTGCAAATCAAAACACTCATAAATGCCTGAACCAAGGAAACCTCAACATAAATGGATAAACAAAGCTGCTCTATAAAAAGAATATCTTTACACTAGTTTTATCTAAAATTTATTCTTTCATATGAGAAATAGTTTTATTCCTTAAAGTAAGCTAACCGATTAATCGTGATTGTATTTACTCACTGAAATTTCTTACGACCCTAGTTTACGACTTGTAAACCACTTTTGTGAGTTGCATATGGTCTCATAGACATTTCCAGTAACAAAACTTGTTCTGAATCACTGGTTCATGAAGGCTCTTTATGACTCGTAGTGCACACTACTACTCATAAAGGTGCTTTCGTAAAGCCCTTCTGCAACTGTACTTAGATGACATTTTGCATTTTAATTCTTGATTTGTGGGATAACCATGGTGTTTATGTGTTGATGTTTCAGGTACTATGGCCCCAAAGGGTAAACACTCCGAGCTCAAAGCTATGAGGAGGAGACTCAGGATGAGCCTTCAGACGATGAGTAGGCCACTCAGCTTAGTGGTTCACTAGACATACTTGATGCCTAGTCAGACCAAGAGGCTTCTATACCACAGACCAGAGCATCCACCAAAGATAGGCAGACTCAAGCTCCGATTTCTAGTCATTCCTAATTTTAAAAAGGAGGCAGTGATGAGAGTAGCATGCCATAGATGACTCCATCCGAAGAGGAGTCTAGTTCTGAGGAGCGCTCTGAGGAAGGAGCAGATATTGAGCCCTCCGTCGCACTATTATCATCAGCAGTAGCATAGGATGCCTTTACTAACTGGTGGTGCATTGATAGGATGGACGAGATCTATAGAGAGAGCATGCAAACAAAGGAGTGGGGCAAGCTGACCCGTTCCATCTATAAGGAGCCTAGAGTTATTACAGATGGACTTAGCCGTATCCTCGATCTCCAGGACATGATGATATAATATGAGCTTTAGTATCTGATAGACTCACTTAGACGATACTCCCCAACTATGGTGAGGGAGTTCTATGTATCTTTCGTAGCCACCATCTAGCTTTCTCCTCCAAGGGGATGAAACCTTTCACTCAGCCCAGGCTAACAGAGACACGAGTGAGGGGTTAATGGGTAGACATATAAAAAGAGACTATCCGTCATTTGCTTTTTGGTTCTGAGTACCGTGCCTCCAAATCCACAGTAGAGTTTGATTAAGGGTTGGGACAAGCAAGGAACCCACTAATTATGAAGGATCCTGAGCATCGATCCACTTTACTGAGATGGGTGGCTGGGTATATTTTAGAGCAGGGTCCAAAACTTGCTTGGGTCAACACCCACATGGAGCCTATCGTTAATGCTTTGCTCAACTTTCTGCTAAATTTTGGTGGGCTATTGTTTGATCACGCATCCAGCTAACCTTGGTAGATAATACTCTTATGTCAGAGTGTGCAGTTTGGGTTGCCAGCATTATAGCTGGCTATTATATTGATTGGGCTCGCCCCATCGCCAAGCAGATACATGAGGCTGCATTAAATAGGGTCACCTTCATCCCATTCCTGTTTTTGATCTATAGGATCAATTTAGAGTCTAGGGTAGAGATTTTACACCAATTGGACTGGTTAGTTGAGGCCCAACCCACTTTAGAGCCCAGCTTAATCAAGGTTGATGAGAATCGGTGGCACTCCGATGAGCACAACCCCCACATATACTAGAGATATTCGCCCCAGCGCCACCGCCTGAGGGTTCTAAGATGGATACCACCACCGCTACTACTACTACTGAAGAGAGGCCCCTATAGCATGGTCTAGATGAGGAGTGGAGGCCCATTATTACTACTACTACAGCAGAGGCCACTACTTTACAGACTCATATAGCGGGCATGGTTTACATGTCCGTCGTGTCTATCCAAGCCATGGCACAGTAGTTGTCATATGTTGATGCCCAATTGACTCGGCTTATTTAGCAGATCAGGCTGCGGCTTCGTTAGGCTATCATAGACTCAAAGGGTCGGAGTCAGGCATTCATTATTTCTACCATCCAGGATCATATTTCTATAATAGATGCTTATATTGATGCCTTCAAGGAGAGGGTTCAAAATAGATTGGCTGAGGCTCAGGCTTCAGATTTGTCAACCCTGCACTCAGAGATCTAGCAGCTCCGAGCTGATATTGCAGCAGCACTTGTGGAACCAGTTGCACTACCAAATACCTACCTCTGGTGCCAATGATTAATTTATTTGCTTCCAATGAGCCTATCCATTCTTCTCTCAGAAAGAGACCTTGCACAAATAAGGATCCAGATGATAGACATGTATATGCGAGGAGGTCAGAGGAGAAGGTTCTTGAGAATGCCTTGAGAGAGTCGAAGCATGATTAGGAGATTAGATGAGCTCGAGAGGAGGAGTAGGTGAGAGATGTTGGCCCCTCCGAATGGAGTACCAGCGCTAAGCAGGCTACCTACAGGGAGAGGGTGGCGAGACTTAGCCACAGACTCGTGCTTAGGTGCCTAAGTATGTTTTTGACCCCTTACATTCTATTTTTCTTGATTTTGTGCATTGGGGACTATGCATATCTTTTTCAATGGGGTGTGGGTAGTTATGGGCCTCAGTGAAGTCTGAATAGCTTATGGTCCATAACTACCCTAATTTTTTATCTTAGGGTTTTCTTGCCTATGTTCTTTTTTCCTGTGGATATTTAATATTAGTTGAACAGGCACGTTTAGGATGTTTAGATAATATTTACAACATATAATACCAATACTTATACATATAACATATTCTTATATTTTGTTTTGAAAAATAGTACCCATCAAAACTTTTTGATTAGCAGTTAGATACTAATAATGCATGTTTAGGTGTATGCAATGCTATGAGAGTGTGACCTTATATTGCTAGATTTATGTATTTTGTGTTAATTCAGAACTTGTCTTGTTACTCAAAGTTAGATTCTAGATTAAATGGATTATGAAAGGATCTTAAACCTTCGTTCTGAAATAGTCCACTTTAGCTTAAAATTAACCAACCAAATGATATATCCCTTGTTCCAAATATTTGAGTCTTACATGTACCAATTCTTTCTAAATACCTAATTAACCTAGCCTTATCTAGTGAAAAATCCTGAATTTTGCCCTGGTCTATCCTTGAGCATTGTGAACCTTGATTGAGGTAAAACGCCTACGTTGAGGGTGGCTACCAAAACCAGCCCTGGTTTGGAGGATAGATATTGTGCACTTTAACACAGGCTAAAAATCCTAAGTTAAGGGTGGCTATGGAAGGGTAACAATAAAAAAAATAAGCGGGTGAGTTAGAAAGGAGGAGAAAAGGAAGAAAAATCATGTTCCGGGTGCAAGAAAAATAAAAGATGCCTTTGATTGAGCTAAAAAGCAAAATGAAGTGTGAAAATAAGGTAAAAAGCTGAAAAATAAGAAAAAAGCAAACAGAAAAGCTTGAATAAGAAAAAAAGGAGAATAAGGTAAAAACGACAGAGTTGGTGGGCCAGAAGTATAGAAAAACACAGTTTCAAGAAGGGCCTTTAGTCATTATTTTCCTAAAATATCAAACCAAAACCTCCTGAGCTATGTTACAAGCCTAGAAAGTCCTAAAGTGATCCTAGTACAGTTAGTTGAAGGTCTGAGTCATGAGTATAGGGGCAAGCCTATGGTATTAGTCATTATGCATGAGTGTCTTTTGTGAGAGTGAGTGTTTTTGCACTGTCCCAAGGTTAAACATGAAATCATCATTGAGTGTCAAATATGGAACTTCTTTATGTGAGGGTACTTACATTGCATTGTTAGCATTTGACATGTTTAGTGATTGTGGACTGTTGATAGCCCCTTTCTTGTCATAGTTGTGTTGTCACATCACCAGTTTGTATTGGTTTGCTAAATAGTTATCTGATTCTATTTTGAAAAGATAGAGTGGGTATCTAAGTTTGAAATGCATGTAATATATGTCATTAAGTTGAGATTTGTGTGTTACTGTGCTGTCTATATAGATTGAATCGACGCTTGAGGACAAGCAACAATATTAAGTTGAGGGTGTTGATGTGCTGTCAAATACAACACTTTTGATGCTTAAAACTTAGGATTTTGTGTGTTCTCAATGTGATATTTGTTGATTTTATATGTTTTGTGTTTATATTTGCATACAGATTGGCTATGATTTGGGGCAAAATTGTAGAAGTTACTTATTTTTGATGATTTATGAGACCTCTATGGATCATAGAGCATTCTACGAGTCGTAGAGGATGTCTCATGATAAATTCTAGTGAGGAATGATTTCTTAATATCAACTCAATGAGATATCCATACGAGTTGTAGAGCATTCTACTAGTCGTATAGATAGGTTTCATGAAGATTTCCAATGAGGGATAGTTTGAGGAAATAGAAGTCTACGAACATGTAGCGCGAGTGGTAGATTAGTTTATGAGTCATGAAGTGGTGTCATAGAAGAGATTTCCAAAATCCTAGTAGCTAATTATGAGACCCCAACTACGAGTCGTAGAAGACACTACGAGTCGTAGAGAGCTTTCATGGAGTTTGCCGACCAGTTTTTCTAATTTATTTAGGACTTAATTATAATTAATATAAATAGTACTTTTAGGTTATTTTTCATAAGAGGATGTCATTATTTTGAGTTTTTAGGATTTATACTTGGAGAGATCAATACTTGTGAGAGAAGATTGTGAGAAAACACTTGTGGGTAAATTTGATTTTCAATCTTGTGATTCTCAGGGTAAATTTGATTTTCAATCTTGTGATTCTCATCAATCTTAGATTTGCTTGATCTCAATTCAATTATGTTAGTGTTTAATTATATTTTCTCAATTCATAATTTTTTTTATCTACACATAGCATGAGTAGCTAAATCCATAACAAGAGTTGTCAAAACCATAAAGAACTAACAAAGTAAACCCAGATAATTTACAATTCTCGGATTGGTATATGCATGTATTGATCAATTCTCTTCATTTTGCATGGTTTTCTGGGGTTGGCCAATATTAGAACCTGTCTAGTATTACTAACTGGACTAAGGTAGTAATGAATAGGAAAAGAGATTGATTAATAGGATTCGATTGATGTGCTCTCGTCTAATCAACCGAACTGGGCCAAGGAGAGGTTGTACTGGGACGTCTAAGTACTTTTTAGTATTGCACACTATGGAGATGGGCCAAGTTGGATAGTGAAATTTACCTCTCAACTTTGACCAAAGGACTTGGTGAACTTAAATTACCGTCCTGCATGCTATACACTAGATAAGAATTGGCTATCTGGTGATACTAAGTTAGGGAATCATAGGGAACACAATACCCTAGTTGCTCTTTATTATTGATTATTTCTTGTGATAGTTAGTTTAGTTTACTTTCTTATTGATTATTGCAGACCTCCCCCCTTTGGGGAATTGAGTTGGTTAACTACTTTGATATCTTATTGGTGAATTTGTCTTGTGTCTATGTATTTCTTATGGGTTTGACCCTAACCTTGGCTAGATTTTATATCTTGACACTTTATCCTTTAAAAAGGAGGTGTAACTTGGGCAATATCACCTATGTGTCCCTAGAGTGGAAGATTTAATTCAGTTCATCCCTTGTGACGCCCATGATTCCAAATAGTCTATTCATTCGGGCATTGCAAAGATGTATTGTAATTTGAGATAGCATTACTAGTGGTATGGTATGAGGAGATATATCACAGAATATGTGTCTTGTTGCCTTAGCTTCCAGCAGGTGAAGGCCAAGCATCAAAGGCCTCATGGGTAGTTTCAGGGATTACTTATTCCAAAGTGAAACTAGGAGTGCATCACAATGGACTTTGTGATCAGTTTGTCCCAGATATCCAAGGGTATTGATAGTATATGGGTTATCATGGATCAATTGACCAAGTCTGCTCATTTTCTCCCAGTACGGTCTACTTACAGAGCAGAATGGCTAGCCAGAGTTTATATACAGGAAGTGGTCCATTTGCATAGGGTGCCAATGTCTATTATCTTAGATAGAAGGTCACCAATTCATATCTAGCTTTTAGAGAGCCTTTTAGAGAGAGTTAGGAACCTGGGCAGATTTTAACATAGCATTTCAACCCTAAATGGACGATTAGTCAGAACACACTATTTAGGTCATGGAGGATATGTTATGGGCCTTTGTATTGGAGTTTGGGGGTCAGTGGGATCAGTTCTTACCTTTAGTGGAGTTTGCGTACAACAATGTAAACTATTCGAGTTTTCAGATGGCCTCGTTCAAGGACCTATATGGCAGGTATTGTCACATTCCTATTGTTTGGTTTGAGTCCTTATTGCCTAGGTCGCATAGCAAAGATCTACTTCAAGCGGCCTTAGCTAGAGTTCAAGTGATTCAAGACAGGTTGAGGACAGCCCAAAGCAGACAGCAGAATTATGCTCCATAGATGCCGCCCTCTATACTTCAGTGTTGATGACCGAGTAGTTCTGCTAGTATCTCCCTTAAAGGGTGTGATGAGGTTTGGTAGATAGGGCAACCTTAGCCCCCAATATATTAGGCTATTTAAGTCCCTGCCTCTAGCAGTTTAACCTATCCACCCAATTTTTCATGTTTTCATGTTGCTTTGGTACATACCAGATTGGTTTTATCCTTATTTGTTCAGATTTTTGAAGTTTAAGACACATACATTTGCTCTAGTGGTTTAGTTTGTTTGTCAGGTTGTGCGGTCATTTCTGCTTCTTGCTATTGTCTGATAGCTCCAGAATTCAGGCTTTAGTTATAGATTTGTTATATGAATCTCTAAATGTTTGAATCCCATTTTACTTGAACTCTTCTCTTTTCTGTTGGAACCTGTCAGTTCCTTTGAAGAATAGTTGACTATGCTCGAGCTCACTCAATCGTGAGTTGGTTGAGTTTATTTACATCTCTCGTACTAGATTTTTGCCACATGTCAAATGGAATCTAAAAGTCAAGTTCTTCTAAATTTGAAAGTATGTTGTTATATACTAAAAATGGTTTTTGTTACCTGGTTCATATTTTCCTCTCATGAATCAGTGGCTGTTGGGTTGATTTCCTAGTTGTTGTTTCAAGCTAGGCTTCGTTTTGCTTAGCATATGTTAGAATATCTTAACTGGACTGCTAAGAATTTATTTGATTTCTGCCTTTTTAGTCATTATATCATTATTTCTTCATCTAGTTATGCTTTGTCTGTTAAGAATTCGAGTATTCTTTAAATGACATTTCTGCTTATTTGATACTTGTGAGGCTGTTATATTTATGTTAAGTTAAATGCATATTCCATGCAACTCTTTCGTTTCCTACTTACTAATTTACTTTCCTTTCTTTTGCCGTAAATTGCATGCGAGTCCATTATGGACTTGCTCCTCTCTTCTGCATTTCGTCATGAGCCAAAGAGGCTCAAAATCCTTCGTCTCCGAGTCGACCTCCCTTTTGAAATGAAGTACAGAAAGGAAAGCTAAAATATAGGTTGCTAGGAAGCTCTTTACGAGGTTTTGGGAGTCGGATTCGCTCTGTATACTAGCAGTGCAGTGATACAGGATAAAATGGGCTAAAAGCCCAATTACTGGAAGCAGCAGCAGCTGGGCAGATTTCTTAATGGGCCTTGCAGGCCCAAAGCTTAGAAATCAGGGCAGGTGGAAGATTGGCTCTCTCGAGCCCAATCTTTATTTTAATTCTCTCTTTTTGATTGTATTTATTATATTATTTGTGATATTCGTTGTTTGATACTAATTCTAATATTTATTTTGTATTATTTGATTGTTATTAATCTAGTTGTTTCCCCAATACTGCCTCAATTTATGTTAATTTTCATTATTAGTGATTTTCTTAGTGTGGGAGTTATTTATACAATTCATTTTGGTAAATTGTGGTCTAAAGTGTTGGTTGATTTTCAAACCTAGTCAACTCTTCCAAAATTCAGTCAATTTTTCAAACCTGATTAATTCTTTCAAAATTAATCAATATTTTGCAAATTTAGTCAACATTTTCAAACTTAGCTAAATTTTTAAAATTGTCAATTCTTTATTCAAACTTCCTAATCTTTGATTAATCGCAAGTTAGCGGTCATTTTTGAGTGATTAATTTCTTTTCAAAAGTGAAAATTGAATTCGAACTCTTTCTTTGGTATTTTAAAAGTATTTTTTCTGTTAAATCTTTTTAAATGTTTTATTGATTTCCTAATTATCCTTAAAATTAGGTGGCGACTCTTTTCATTTTCTAGAATTTGATTTGTACTCAAATTAATTAAATATCAAATCAAATTTTCGAATGTCCAAGTCATTTTTTCGAATTAACAGAAATGATGACTCTGTTGGAGATTTTCAATTATGTTCTAACCATTAGATTAGGTTGTTTGACTAATTATTCAGTTTGTTTAGTTATATTAATTTCATTATTTACTTTGTTTAAATTCGATATTAAATTGTCATTTATATTTCATGACATATTATGTTATATTTGATGTATTTGGGAGGATGATTTTGCGAACCTGCAGCCAGATTTCCAAATACTTAACCCTTTTCGGAAAAAGTGACAATTTATTGGTTCGTGATGCGTCCAATAATTATCATGATTTCCAGCTTAGGTTGTCCACGTAGGTTCCCAATCTATTGAAACTCACTCCTAGACACCTAGGATAGAGCGAAGCCAAATCCCTACTTCTAAGCATTGGCCTAAGATGACCCAACACTTAAGGCGTATTGGACCCATTAGAAAGACCATCTTGAGTCCAAAGTGGCCCCCGACCCAAATAAACGCTCATGTTTATGTGTTTATATTTGAAGAATGTATATGTTTTTAGCAAATCATTGTCCCTTGGGGTTGGTAACTTATTTTAATGAGATTATTTTGGTCAAAGAAGGATCTTCACAAGGCATTACTTCATTCAAAGATGTTCGAAGACGCCAAGAAGTCAAGAAGAAGAGATTTTTCACGAAGGTTTAGTTTAGGACTGTACCCCTGCATGGGAATGATTATTTTGTATCTCCTTTCTCATATTATGTATTCCCATTAAGTTTATTCATAAAGCTTGTACAAATATTATAGGGCATTTCATATTCCATATACATCCTTCAAATCGTTAGGCCTACCATTGGCACAAAAGGGTCACATATTTGTTTAGGACTGTCATATCGATGTACGTGCTATTTTATAACTATTTGTATGATGATGTTGCTTTGTTCAAAGACTTCTAGTCCACTTCTTTTCAATAGTTTCTAGAATCCCTTAAGCACATAAATCAAGTCATTGTCAAAAGTTTGTTTATATAGTCTTCGAGTCTTCAGTTTCTCAACAAAATCGAACTCCACTCTCAAAATTCTAAATTTTTACTCTTTCATTGGACAAGAGATGAATTTTCCATTCCAATTCAAAAAAGATTCAAGTTGTTTGAACTACGTAGGGCTTGATTTCTCCTTCGTGAGATACGTAGGCAGCCTTCAAGGCTTAGCCCCTCATGTTAAATAAGCTTATTTTTCCTCCTTCATCCTTACAAGAGAATCATCAATTTTAGAAGATGCAAGAAAATCTTGTCAAACTGTCTCCCCGATTCGCAAATCTCAAATTAAATAGGCAATAGTTTGCCTATTTAGTCATTTTTCCTATATCTGTGGGTTAGTATGTCTTCGAATAATGCAACTATTATTTGTTTACTTTTCTATGTTGATATTTTGCATTATTGTTAGACCCCGTAATTAATTCAATTGAAGTAAATCGTTCAATTGGAAAAGTTATGATGAACATGGAGTAATTTAAATTAAGTAAGTTTGCGGTGCTTAATTATAATTGGAGCATATATTTTAAGTTGGAGTCGGGAGTCCTCA
>JAOTQJ010163680.1:0-69887 GCA_025642045.1 Solanum sejunctum | reverse complement strand
AATACCTATTTAAATTATACTTGATTTACAAGTAATATTCCATAAAATTGAATCAACTCGAATGATAAAAATCTATAATTATACTAAATTTAAAAGTATTTTTTAATAAATTATGTCTGAGTTAAATAGCAATTCTGAAAATAGTTTACCTTAGTAAAATTAGAATGAGATTATTGAAGTTTTGGTTAAATTTAATAAGATTAGTTGGGGAAGACAAATGGATCTTCCAAACTCTATCTTGCAAGGATCAGAATAAATCCCACCCAAGCCACCAGATCCACGACCTGAAGATGTTCACCGGACTTGAGAACAAAGCAACGTACCCCTAACAAACAAGGAAGGCACAACTACAACACCCTCCTTCAAGAAGGTACTCCTAACCCTAGTCGTAACACTAATACAACATGTACAATATCAAAGCCCTTGCCTGGACATTGAGATGGAAGGTGAACATGAAGAGATGGGCAATATGGGGGATGAGGCTTGCATCCTTTTAACAGAGGAGGAAAAGAAATGAATATACCTACATTGGAACCATTCCATCAAATTAAAGATCCTGGGGAAATGGGTCAATCATATATACCTCAAACGGAGGCTATCCTCACTATGGAAGCTAGTGGAAGAAATCACACTAATAGATCTACGTAATGACTATTTATAGCTAAACTATACAAAAAATAAAAACTACAACAAGAACCATGGTTTATCGATGTATATTTCCTCTCTGTGAAATGTTGACATCCTAATTTTATGGTCTCCGAGGCGATTAAAACACACTTAGCTATTTTGATATGCTTGTTGAAACTACTCAAGGAATTTTACGACCATGCAATCCTCACATGAGTAGAAAAAAAATAGGAAAACTTGTTAAAACAAATATATATATGTCAACCACGCTGTGAGGAAGCTACACACACATTTGTGTTGAAATACCAATGGGGGTACCGGTGAAGAAATTCGTTAATATAGGGGAGCATAAGCAACCTATACTATACGAAGGCTCCGACATCATGTGCCTTCTATGCGGGTACTTGTTCATACTTTTTTTACATGCCATACGAAGAAACAGAGTCAATAAAGATATTACCGGTACAGAATATCCCCCACCACCAATAGAGGAGGAATGGAGACTAGTGGAATTTAACAAAAAAAGAAATCCCTCAAAAAGAAAATAGTAGAAGATTCCATCGTCACAGGAGCCAGGTGTCAATGTTAAAAATCTTTCATACCAACACAGGTAAGCATCTTGAATCCGAGACTCTCAGATACAACAAAAGTACAATCAGGATACCTGAAATTTACAAAGGTATGCAAAATGGTCAAAGAAAATGAACCATAATACTCCTCATCTCCTCGCCCAATACTGAAGTCACCAATGACATCACCATAGATGATGTGGGACAACCAACAAAAATCTAAAAACAATCCACCAGGCCTCTACGTCTTCCAATACACATCATACAAAGATAGAAATGGCAATAACAACTCATCCTAAAGTGACCCCGCTACTATAGTACCTACCCCAAACACAATAGAAGATATAGAAATAAACAAAAATGTAAAAACTATAAAATCAACTAAAGACAAAGATATAGAAATGGATATTTCTACCCCTAGCACTTTAACCACTAACTCTAAAAACCTTGACTCCTCCCACGTGGATATGCCTAAGTCCATATATGAATACAACTGTATTCCAGCTGCCAAAATTGAATCAAAAGTTGTACTCATCCTTTCATAGCCGACTCCACTATCTAGGGAAATGATTGAGGGTGAGGCATTCAACCCACACAATAAATTCACATATATTCGTAGTACAAATTTACTAAAAGAGGATATTTACTTACAAAAGGCAATATCCATTTGTATATATTTTATATCTGTAGATTTACACAACCCTCTATACAAGGCCAAGAGTTTCCTTTTCCTCCCAACTGACGAGAATAAATACCAGACAGTCCCGCATGATCCCACCCATCATAAACATGAACCTTCCTCAAGCAAATATGAATTCCTCTCCTACTCGTTCTCTTTTTCAAGCCGTACCAGTGAACTTAGGGGATAAACCTTCTATAAAAATATTAGGTCTAAACTTTACTCCTCACTCTTAGCTGGAAATGAGCGTGCAGGGACATGCCCTATCCTTCAGTGTGGAAGTGGAGGCAAGGGAGGTGGTAATCCTAGTGAAAAATCCAACCTTCATGGATCAAGTAGTCTCAAAAGGAATGAGACTAGTGATAGATACATATAACAACTACCCATGGATAACCACAATTTTGCAACCCCTACTCAACCTACCATTTCCTCATTTCCCCTTCTACCACATGACAACGTGTCAACTCCCACCCTTCAACCCCTTAACTCGAATTCCAACCTTTAAAAACCCCTTTTCCCACCTTTCCTATCCCAACAACATGTGCCCGAAGGTGGTACTAGTCAATTGGAACCCAAACCCTAGTATGGAAATACCACCACAACCCAACGAGGACCAAAAAAATGTAGGTGAAGGACCATCTCCCCAGGGCCCCAACAACAATGCGATGACCTTAGGTACGAACTCCAACATGGATATCTCCCCACCCCAAGTAGTTCTAGACCTAGGACTAAATGTCGAATTGAGTGAGCTAGACAATGCTATCAAACTGATGAGAGAAACAAGGACAGAGATATGAGTTCTAAAGGATATAAAAATCATGATATTAAAAGAGAGATTTTGAAGAAAATATATCCTTATCTGTTTGCTGACGCTATTCGAAAGCTCAATAGATATAAGAGCTCTATGGAGCCCTAAGATAGGGAACTATGTAGTTATATTGAACCCCAATTAGCCTCAAGAAACCCCCCTCAAGTGGGGAGAGGGACATATGAAACTGTACCTCCAATAATGAATGGACCAATGAACCTAATAGTCTGGAACTATAGCAGAGGAAAGAATGCGGACTTCCATCATAATTTTATGGTACTCCTAGGCTGGCATAGACCACCCTTTTTTGGAACTAGTGGAAACTAAAATGAGCAACCATCAACCAGTATTGGATGGTTTCCCCTTTACAAGAATGATTGAAGCCCCAGTAGTAGGCCACTCCGGTAGCTTGGTCATCCTATGGGATGACTCAATCCTTGACTGGATGACATCACTATTAGCTACTAGCAAGAAAATACACGCTATTATTAAGGTACACTATTCTAACTTTCTTGGCTATTTTGCTATATCTATGTAAGTAATTATGATCGAGAAAGAAAAATATTATCGCATAATTCAAAAAGCATTAAGGATAATTTCACTGGAAAATGGCTGCTTAGTGGAGACTTAAATGAAATCCTCCACATATATTAAAAAAAGGAGGCAAACCAATAAATAGCTTGTTATCCAATGAATTTTGGATGGCTATTAATTATCGTCAATTGATTGATATGGTTTTTAAAGCCAGTAAATACACATGGCTTTATAAACGTTTTAAACATAAGTTCGCACTAATTCTTGAAAGACTTGACCGCTTCTTAACTAATGATGAATGGTTACACTATTTTTCAGATGCACAAGTTCATTACTTATGTTATACCCACTCCTACCATTGCCCACTAATATTAACTTTTCATAGAAAACCTTACCAACGGAATGAAAAAAATATTTTGATTCAGAACGATGTGGATGTTCCATCTCGACCTAGGGAATATCATCAGTGATTCCTGGGAGAGCACGCTAGACATTGTCTAGGCCATACAAAAATTTACCTCTTGTGTCCTAGAATGGAATTAAAATACTTTTAGAGACATTTTCTACAAAAAATGTAAAATCCTACAATGAATAACTGGAATCCAAAAGTCACCCAAATACCCTTGTAGCACCTTTCTCTCATCATATGAACAAACCCCCCTCCATGAATACAATTCTATTATCTATAAGGAAGAAGAATTCTATAAACTAAAATTGCGGGTTAACTAGTTAAATGATAGAGATCGAAATACCCATTTCTTCCACACCACTACCCTTATTCGCAGGAGAAGAAATAGGATAATAGCTCTTGAATACAGGTCTTGGGAATACAATGTGGAACACATCCTAAAAAAAACATATGCCTACTTTAAGGACCTATTTCTAACAAGCACTACCCACTTGAGGTATAGTTGAACATGAATCTTCACTAATTACTCCTGAAATCTCACAGCTTGATGAAATACCCACTAATGAGGAGATCTGGACTTCCGTTGAGTCTTTTCAACAACTCAAAGTGCTAGGACCCGATGGGCTACAACCGCTCTTCTTCCAAAAATATTCGAAAGTGTTTGGCCAGTCAATGGTCAAACTTTGTATGACAATATTCGCTAAAGGGTATATACAAAGGCATATAAACAAAACACATATATGTTGATTTTAAAATTGAGGTATACGAGCACACTTAAGGAGTACTGAACAATTAACCTTTGCAACACATCTTATAAAATAATAACCAAAATACTTGCCCTCAGACTGAAATCCTTTATGGACTCTGTAAATGGGTCCTCGCTAGTCTAGATTGCTAAAGAATAGACAAGCAATGGATAATGCCATAATTGTCCAAGAAATTGTACCACACTTCGAAAAAATAACAGGCATAAAACAAACATAATAATCAAGATAGACCTTGAAAAAGCTTTCGATAAGTTAGAATGGTATTTATCCATAGCATACTATAGTTTTTTAGTTTCCCACCAAGAACCATCTCACTAATTATGTCCTGTATCACCACGAGAGAAATGACCATCCTAGACAATGGTTCAAGAACAAAACTTTTGAAGCCTTCAAGAAGTATCTGACAAGGAGACCCTTTATCACCATACATATTCATATTATGTATGGAATTTTTGTCTAGAAGAATTAATATTGCATCTCAATATAATTGTTGGCATACCATCAATATGTCACCTAGAGGACCCTCATCAGCACATCTCTTTTTTGCCGATGATTTAGTCCTAATAGCAAGAGTCGACATGGAAAATGCCACTACCATAAAAGAAACCCTAGACCTTTCCTGTCAAGATTTGGGCCAAACCATTAATACTGTCAAGTCAAAATAATTTTCTCAAACAACTTGTCACCTAATAACACTAAAAAAGTCATTGCAACATTTGAAATTAAGAGCTAAAAGAATTTTGGTAAATACATAGGCTTCCCAATCACCAACAAAAAATGAACAGCGAGGGACCTAAAAAATTTAATATATAGCCTATACTCAAAATTCATCGAGTGGAAAGCAAAGTTCCTAAATAATATTGTGGGAAGAACCATGTTGACTAAAGCCTATCTGAACAATATTCCCACACACCTGATGCAACTCATCATATTTCCCAGTAACATCTCTCAAAGAATAAACCAACTACAAAGTAACTTTATCTGGGGAAGCACTAGTAAAAATAATAAGCTCTACCTGGTCAACTATAATAAATAACCTCCCCCAAAACCCATAGTGACCTATAGGGATGGCAATAGGGCGAGACAGGTTTAGAGCTTTGGGGGGCGTAGTAGGTTTAAAGTTATATTGTATGAGGTGGGTGAGGGGTGGGTTGAAGTAATAATGTGCTGTCAAAATACAACACATTTGATGCCTAAAACAAGGGATTTTGTGAGTTCTTAATGTGATCTTTTATGGTTTTTATATGTTCTTCTATTATTTTTGCAGAAAAGTTAGGTTTGCATGATTTTGAAGAAAAATGCAAATTTTGCTGAAGCATAGGACAACGAGCGCACCTACGAGTCATAACCCAAGTTACGAGTCATAGGGTATGTCAAAGAAAGAAACAGAGACCAAAATTCAGAAATCTGCGAAGTGAAGGTCACCCTACGAGGCCATCCTATGAGTTGTAAGTCTCACTACGACTCGTATAGGTGGACTCGTAGTAGGAAACAGAGAGCCAAAATGTCGGATCAAAAACTGAAGGCCAAGACTTCGAGAGGGATATACGAGGAATAGCCCAAGTAACTATTCAAACCTGTGGGTCATACCAATTTAGTCCAAGTGCCAAGAAGGGGATATGAGACCCCAATTATGACTCGTAGTCATCTTATGAGTCATACCAGCTGCTAGCTGTCTTTTTTGTGTTAATGTTAGGGTTTATTTGTAAACACTATAAATACATTAAGTTAGGATTTTATTTGGGAGAGACCATTTTTAGAAGATAGAACTTGCATTTGAATATTCTCTCAAGAATATTTTAGAATTTTAGATTAGTTTATTATTTTTTCTCTTGAAAAATCCATTTTGGGGATTGCAAATATTGCTTTATACTCATTGTTGATCAATTAAAATTTTGGGTTTGAAACTTGTGCTGTCTATAATCTTCATTTTTTTTGGTAAAACTTAACTATGTCATTTATTTGAATTTTTTCTTGTTTTGCCTTATCCATGAGTAGCTAAGCACCCCAACTTGGATTTGTGGGAACCATGGGTAGTTGACTTGAGATGACCTAGGTTTATTGCATATTTATGATTGGGGTTTTACATATTGTTTATTTCCCTTCATTATGACTATTGTTTGGTGGTGGCCAACACTATCACGAGCCGACAAAGGTAGTGACAAATAAAAAATGGGAAGTAGATGATAGGATTCGATAGATGTCTTCTTTTCTAATCAACCAAACCTGACTAAGGGGAGGTTGGCTGGGACAATTAGTAATGATTAGTTGGCATATCATGGTGGTCAATCAAGCGCCATAGTGAAATTTGATCTTCACCTTCACAAGAGGGCTAGAAGAACCTAATTACCGTCCTATATGTGAATCTTCAATTATAGTTATGTTACCTAGGGTAATCGAGTCAACAAACCATGGGAAACACAATTCCCAAGTTGTCCCTACAATTGATTGTTTTCTCGTGTCAAAGTTTAGTGTTTATTTTACTTTGTTCTAGAATCACAAATCCCCCTCCCCCATTTAGAGATTTAAGTTATTGATGCTTAAAATAATTAGTAGTGAAGTCTTATAGTCAGGCCCTTGTGGATTAGACCCTAACATTCGGTCAGGTTAATTACTGATAGTGACCGCTATCTTGTTGGGGGCATTAACATCATAAAAAATTATAATGACGTTGATGGGGAATACAACTAGGTTTTTGATTTGATTTCACTATTAGTTAATTCTAGTGTTAATATCTAGAATCTCCTGTAGTTTATTTTATTTTTGCTTTTGTTGTTTTCGTTACTCAATTTTGTGCACAGGTTAACTTCTTGGAAACTTTGCAAAGATGTGTCCTCTTTTATGGACAAGAGTCGGAGAACTCCCAAACTCACTTGCAACATTTAAGGCAACTATTAGGGGAGATTATCGAGCTTATGGACAAACTATTTGCAATAAGCGAGATCTACCAACCCATTCATGGACAGGCAAGATCATCCACTAGCGGGTTAAAGGGAACCCCAAGCAATTCTAAATGGGAGAATATGTCAACTTGGCTAAGGTTACCTCACCAACAAAGTATCAATGAGGATTGAGCACATGCTTGAACAAGTCCTAACAAAGGCCAATGAGCAAGATGACATTGTTCAGGAGATAAAGTTTGATGTCCTCAAATGTAACTACAAAGTGGAACAACAAACTATATCAATGCAAAGGCTTGGTGATAGGATGGAGCAGCGTGTTAAGAAACTAGATGTGGTGTAGAATGAACAAAGGGAGAGTAGAAAGAGCAGTGATGTAACTCATGGAGAAGTCTGATTATCCATGATAGCATAGTCGAGCCACGACGTTAAACAAGGCGCTTCTAGGGAGGCAACCCAAGCATCTTTTGTGTTTATCTTTATCTTGAGACATTTTCATTTGTTTATCTAGTGTAGCGGTAGTTAATAATTTATTATACTACTAAGACTTTGAATAAGTGTTTCAACTTGCATTTTGGTATATATTGAGTATTTGGGTGTATGAACAAAATAGGAACTAAAGAGTGGAGAGACATATGCTTGAAACAGCCTATACGAGTGAGACTACGAGTCGTAGTCACCACTAAAACTCATAGTTGTTTCTGTAGAGGGAAGAAGTAAGTATGAAAAGTGGGTACATACACGACGAGCCAATATTATGATTTGTAGGGTCCTCTACAAGTCGTAAGTGGGGTTCGTAGTACCCAGACATTACATCAAAATTTTCCTAAGTATTGGGTTTGCTATAAGACCGGGACCTATGAGTCGTATGATGCCCTATGACTCATAGTCAGGGTCTTGTAAACCCGTTCTACAAAATTTTAAAAGTGACCCATTTAAATATTAAAAGACTAACATCTTTTGGATACTCATGTCCCTGCATGAAATGGTTCTTTTCACCTTATAACTCCCTCTAACCTCACTTTTCACTGTTTCATTCATCTTTTTTTATTCTTCTCATCATTTATTCATCCATTCATCTGGTAAGTTCTTGTGGTTCAGTTTGGTATATCTTTGAAATGTCCTTGTATTATGGGTGCTTGAATGAATGCTATGATCATGATAAAAAATACCCTGTGAAAATGATTACAGTAGTAGGATAAATGTGATGTATAACTGTTTATATCCCTGTAAAGAGTCGATTCTTGACTTCTATCCTTGTTAGGATACTTTGATGTCAGTTGTTATGGCCTTGTGCTTTTGTCTCGCATTTTATAGGTTATTATCTTGCAAAAGCCCTGTAGAGTTGAATTCGTTAAGTTGAGGGATATTATAATTCTACTAAGGCAGATTATTCATGCTTAAACTTGATATATCTCTTGAATGTGCTTTCTTATTTTTAGTATTAGAGTGTTTTGAATAGATAGGGAACGATTCATGTTTTGTTTTGAAATAATTTGTATGAAAGAGTGTTTAGGTTTGTTGCAGTGTCACCTATGTTTTTGTTTTTGTGACTCCTAATGCTTTTTTGGTTAGTTGTTGGTCTTTGTGGAAAGGTTAGAGGCACCCAGGGTGATCTATAAGGACCCACTATGAGTCATAGGGCACCTTATGAGTCGTAGTGGCCCTTTGTTGAATGCAACTCTCATCTAAGGTGTCTTAACATTTTCCATACGAGACTCACTATGACTTGTAGCACTTGTTATGAGTCGTAGTGGTGGTTTCATGGCCTTGATCTGAACTTTTGAAATATCTCTGAAATAAGATACGAGCCTAGCTTACGACTCATACTAGCATCACATAGCTGATTTCAAAATGCATTTTCCTCAGGCACCTTAGTATTACGAGGCTACTATACAACTCATCGATCACCTTATGAGTCATACCTCCACCTCGTATTTGCAACCCTGCACTTGGTTTAAGTATTTTACTTAAGAAATGTTATTGTTTGCTTTTTGATTACTTTATGTGTTATTTTGTTGGTACAAGATATCATGAGACTCACACTTTGGTTTGTGATGATTTTACAGAGACAATGCCTCTAAGAGGACAAAGAGTTGTTGCCCCAACTCCAGGACACCAGCTGAGGGATAAAACATTTGATAAAGATCAATCCGTTGAGGAGAATAACATGCACCATGACCTCGAAGCCAACTACCCTTGACTAGATCACATAAAAGGGCTCTGATAGAAGTAGATAACCCGTCCCAGTCTAAAAAGGAGGGTGACGATAAAGAGTCAGATAATGATGCCTCACTTTCTGAGTCTGGTTCCCTTGTGGTATCTCAAGCTCAGCATGAGGATACTACTCCCCTATAGCTAGTCGATTCTACCTACACTATCACCTCCACTAACCCACAAAACATGATATGGTGTATCCCAGGGATGGAAGAGATTTATGAAAAGGGACAGGAGATGAAAAGCCAAGGGAGGCCAGTGAGGAGATTCTACTAGGAAGCTAGGCTAAAAGATTCAGGACTGAGTAGTATGCCATAGTTAGAGGTTGAAATTGAGAGGCATGGACTAGGTTGGCTATCATATGTACTGGAGAAGTATGCCCCTTATATAGTTAGGGAGTTTTATGCCTCCTACTATGCTACTATTCTCAGAGATCTGCTGAGGATCAAAAAAGCCCATTGAGCAGCTATGATTGAGTGTAGTCCTAGTTAGATGGGAGGTTGTTGATATCTCTTAGGAAACCATTCGTAGAGTGCAATTCGGGCCAAACTATAGAGTGCCACATTCCACTATGGAGTATGATCATAGGATTGTAACGAAGAGAAAGGCAGTGAATCAGAAGGATGCTAGGCTGAGAACAAAACTCCTTAAGTGGATAACAAGTCAAATTTATGAGGAAGGTGTTGAGACAACATGGGTTATGAACCACATAGAGCATGTTTTAAAGGACCATCTCTCATTTAGGGAAAACGTTGGTGGTCCATTATTCGCTGGCGCATCAGACCCACCTTCATAGATAATGTGATCACATTTGAGAGAGCTGTGTTATTTGCTAGCATTTTGGCGGGGTACGAAATTAACTAGGCTCGAGTTATGGCAGAACAGATACATGAGTCAGTAATTCGCACTCAGAAAACCTTGACATTACCTATTTTGATACACAAGTTGTGCAAGGCAGCTGCAGTGTCGGTCTCTTTCCACTTGGACCCTTATGTAGAGGCATTGCACATGATGTATCCCAGCCTAATTAAGGCCTATGAGAACCCTATAACCTTATATAGAGCTATTCACCCTCCTATCCCAGAGCCATATCCAGTAGAGCACCAAACTTAGGGAACTACTTCAGCTGCTACAGAGCCCACGCCAATAATAGAGATCGAGTCCATACCATCCTCCAGTACTCCAGCACCAGTAGCAGCTACACTACAGGTTGATTCTCTTACTTATGCTATTACTTTTTAGGCATTATTACATAGAAAGACTATGGCGGAGTCTAGATTTTAGGCTCTATTTGCACGGGTCAAACCTTAGATTAACCAGATCATACGGGACTCAGAGGAGAGGATGAAGGCATTTACCCATGCATTGGTAGACGAGAGTGTTAGAGTGGTGGATACTCAAGTTTATGCATTTGAGGCGACAGTCTAGTGGAGACTTGAGGGAGCTAGGTTTGCTGATATGAGTGCACTGACACAAGAGTTGGCCAAGTTTAAGGCCAACATATTACAGATGCTAGCAACTCTAGTTGCAGTCCTTGAGGTGACAGTGATGGGTGATGAGGTATTTGATTAGCCAGATGACTGCCTGCATGACCTTTGGAAGAGGCCCCTTGAGTAGGACGACCTAGAACCAACCCAAAAGAGGCCGAGACTGGAGGAGGAGCCCATACCAAAGGAAGTGGTGTAAGAGTTGCTACTAATGATTGCTATTCAAAGAGATTGTGATCAGCACACCCCACATAGAGAGAGTAACTCAGGTACAACTGGAGCCTTGATTGCTAAGAAGGAGGTTATGATAAAGGACCCTGTTGACCAACTAGAGACCGATACTTAGGGCACCATGATGTTTGACCCTTTTGACCTTAGTTCTTATATTCTCTTTATGGATATTTTGTCCTTTTGTTAGACAACTTTTTATCATTATGTTGGTTTTGGATGTTTGTGTTGGATAATGTTTTGTTACTTTGGTTTTGGATATTAGTTTTTAAATATTAGTTTTTAATGTATATATATATATATATGTTATGTTTGCGTATTTTCATATTCTATGTGTTTTTACATTGAGGACAAAGTAACCTATTTGGGTAAGGTGTGGGAAGTTATGGATTAAGGTGAAGTCTAAGTAGCCTCGAGTCCATAACTTCCCCTGTTTTTGATCCCAAGGTTTTCTTTCTATGCTTCTTTTTCTTTATGGATGTTTAATTTTATATTGACCGATACGGTTAGGTTGTGTAGATAATGTTTAAGTTTATAGTAGTGTTATTTGTTGGCATATACATAGTCATTAGATGCATTTTAAAGTTTTGATAAAGAAATTAGGTACCCTAAAATTTTTTGAGATTTTTTTTGTTGATGCATCCATGCATTTTGAGTATCTGGCAATGTTTGTTCTAATAATGTTAAGGTAATCTAAGGCTTGAAGCATGACACTTGATTGTGGGTATAATGTCACGTGGGTTGTAAGCTTATTTTGCTACATTCATGCGTCTTTTATGGACTCAAAACTTGCCTTGTTACTCTAAGATTGGTTTGGTGGTATGGTTGATATGGAAAAGATCTTAGGCCTTTGTTCTTTGAGTGAACCCACTTCTAGTCTAAATGACCCACCAAGTGAGTGAGTGAATACCTTGGTCCAAAATTTTGAGCTTCTCATGTACTCATTCTTTCTTCACACCTTGCTAGCTTAACCTTGTTTGATGAAATACCTTGATATTGGTCTCGGTCTATCCTTGGATATGTGAACCTTAATTGAGGCTAAAAGCCTAAGTTAAGGGCAGCTATAAGTTGTACCCTAGTTTGAGGAATAAATATTATGTACTTCTATTCAGGCTAAAAGCCTAAGTTAAGGGTGACCTTTATTGTGGTAAAGTAATGACAATGAGGTAGTTAGTTGAAAAATAATTAAAGAAATGAAAAATCATGATCCAAGTGAAGAAAAAGAAGAGAAAAGTGCCTTGAATTGTGAAAAAGTAGAAATGAGTTTGAAATTGAGGTACAACTAAAAAAGAGAAAGAAAACGCTTGGGGAAAGCGTGATTTGTGGAATAAGGGTGGACTTAGTGAAAATAGATGGGTTATGAAGATGAAAGTGTTGTTGAGCATGGTTCAAGGATATCTTTTAGTCACTACTTGCCTAAAATGCCATACCAAAGCCCCTCTGAACGTCTGTTACAAGCCAAGAAGTCCTAAAGTGACCCAATCCATTTTGTCACCGAACCGAAAGATGAGTATAGGGGCAAGCCTATGGTGTTAGTCATTGTGCATGAATTTCAATTGTGAGAGTGAGAATGCTTCCTCAGTCCCTGAATTCTAAATGCTTTTGAGTGAGTATGAGGGACTTCTTTCCAGTGAAGGCATTTGCACTACTTGAGTAGCATATGACTATACCAACGATTGTGGACAGTTGATGCTCCTTAGCTTGTCATAGTTAGATTGCCAGGTATCTCATTAGGTTCTTGTTTTGCTGAATAACTTTGCAATCCTGTTTTGAAAATAGTAGTTGGGTACATGAATTAAAGGATTTGTTGTATATGCCATTAGTATTACTGCTATGTATTTCTCTTTGTCTGCGTAGATTGAGTCATAGCTTGAGCACAAACAACAATTATAAGTTGAGGGTATTGATGTACTATCAAAATACAACACATTTGATGCCTACAACAAGGGATTTTGTGAGTTCTTAATGCAACTTTTTATGGTTTTTATGTGTTTTTGTAGAAAAGTTAGGTTGGCATGATTTTGAAGAGCAAATGCAGATTTTATTGAAGCATAGGACATACGAGCACACCTATGAGTTGTAGCCTAAGCAACAAGTCGTAGGGCATGTCATAGCAAGAAACAAAGATAAAAATTCAAAAAATCTGCTAAGTGGAGGTCACCCCTATGAGACCATCCGACGAGTTATAAGTCTCACTATGAATCATATAGGTGGACAGGTAGCAATAATTAGAGAGCTAAAATATTGGAACAAAAACTGAAGGCCAAAACTACGAGAGGGATATACGAGTCGTAGCCTAGGCAACAACTCACAATTATGGGTCATACTTGATTAGTCCGAGATCCTAAGAACTTGATACAAGACCCCGATTATGACTCATCGGTCACCCTATGAGTCATACCTGCGAGGCGTACCATCTTCTAACTATCTTTTCTATGTTATTTTTACTGTTTATTTGTAAATACATTAAGTTAGGATTTCATTTGGGAGAGACTAGATTTTAGAAGATAGAACTTGCCTTTGAATATTCTCTCAAGAATATTTTAGGGTTTTAGATTAGTTTATTATTTTTTTCTCTTGGAAAACCCATTTTGGGGATTGGAAATCTTGATTTGTACTCATTGTTGATCAATCAAACTTTTGGGTTTGCAACTTGTGGTGTCTACAATCTTCATTGTTTTTGGATAAACTCTCAACTATGTCATTTTTTTTGTATTTTTGCTTGTTTTGCATTAGCCATGAGTAGCTAAGCACCCACAACTTGGCGTTGTGGGAACCATGGGTCGTTGACTTGAGATGACCTAGGTTTATTGCATGTCTATGATTAGGGTTTTTCATGTATTATTTGTTTCCATTCATTATGATTGTTGTTTGGTGGTGGCTAACACTATCACGAGCCCGACCAAGGTAGTGACAAATAGAGAAAGAGAAGTAGATGACAGGATTCGATTATTGTCTTCTCGTCTAATCAACCAAACCTGACCAAGAGGAGGTTGATTATGACACCCTGTAACTCTATGCTCTTATGTATCCATTTTTCAAGCCTTATTTGGTTAGTTTGGGGTGTTTTAGGTTCATGGGAGGCTCCTAGTACCTAAACGAGTTCAAGGCTTCCCTCCAAGTTGAGTTTTGGTTGTTGTTTCATACAAAGGTCAACTTTAAACTAGAATAATTCTTAGTATATTTGGAAAGGGGTGGTCCAATACATGTTATATAAAATTCCTTTGAGTTATATTCACAATTCACTTGGTTTCACCTTATTCCAAGGTCGTTTAAAAGAGTTATGATTGTTTTCGTGAGGCCCTCCCGTGCAGTGTTGTCACACATACTATTTGAAGGCCAGTGTGGCCTTTGATGGGCCATTTGGGGTATATGGGGTTGGCAAAGCCATTGTTTCCACTAAGAAAGGTGGCACATCTATTGGTACGGGCCGTGTGGCTCATCATTGACCGTGGAGATGGCCACAAGGTGTGGCAAAGGGAGCTTGTTGGAAATTGGGGAAAATGTGGCTAAGGGTGGTGTCACGGGCACTATTAATCGGCTGTGTGGAGTGGGATGATGGCACCTAGATGTGTGATGGCCTGAAGCATTTTTTTGTCTATGTGAGGTGGAATGGACTAGTATAGGGTCCGTGTAATGCCACATGGTCTGTGAAGTGGTCCATCAAAGTGATGAGACATCAATTTTTCCAAGTTTCCCAACTTCTATTTTTTTTAATATGGCACTTCACACGGGCACTCCGCATGACTCATGGAGTGACACATGACTAGTTAAGTCTCCTGTGAGATGACACCTTGCCAATTTTTCTATCCGTTCACTAATATCATTTTTGTAAATGCTAATTACTCTAATGCCCTTTTTCAACTTCCAATGCTATCTTAACCTTCCCAAAAGACCTAAATGATATTCCAAAGGAAAAAACGTCATTACTCTCATATCATATACACTCTAAAATCCTCTCAAGAGCCTCCACCTAGTCCTAATTCAACTTAAAGGAAACCCAAGACCAAGATTGGATACCAAGATTACTTCCAAGCCTTATTCTTCCCAATCTCAATTCCAAGCAACTCTAGACCTAAGGTATATTGTGCTGAACCATTGCACCCTTTCACCTATGGTGCCTAATCATCTTTTAGTTAATATTGCATGATGTAAAGTTGATTTTGCATATAGATCTTGTATATTGAGAAATTTACTGCACAATGATTTTAGTTCATGAAAGTATGGTTGTTTTAGCATGTTTTGAGCTTT
Source organism: Solanum sejunctum (assembly GCA_025642045.1). Taxonomy (NCBI): domain Eukaryota; kingdom Viridiplantae; phylum Streptophyta; class Magnoliopsida; order Solanales; family Solanaceae; genus Solanum; species Solanum sejunctum. Next base: position 54,411 of record JAOTQJ010163680.1, on the reverse strand, counting down.
AAATCTTAGATCTAATGTTGGATTTGATGAGGGGTTTTGATGTATATTACTTGAGGGTGTTGCAAGGTATTGATTTATGGTTTTCAAATGAATTTACTTGCATGTTTTTATCTCTAAATTGCATTGTCTTATACTACCATTTTACACCTGCCAAGTGTTTGATAAAATATCCGGTTATTGTTTCTTGAGGAATTGAAGGTCAAATGCATGTCTTATGAGATTAATGATATTACAATGATTATATGATGATAAAAAGCTGATTTAAATATAATGTTTTGATGAGTTAGTTCTATGAAATTCTTAATCCAAAAATGGACAGGATTGCATAAGGAAGGTCACTTAATCCGAAAAGGGATGGGCTCCTATAAGGAAGGCAACTTAATCCGAAAAGGGATGGCATACCATAAGCAAAGTCACCTAATCCAAAAATAAATAGGCTCCCATAAGGAGGACCACTTAGTTAGAAAAGGGACAGGCTCCCATAAGGAAGATCACTTAATCCAAAAAGGGACGGGCTCCCGTAAGGAAGGTGGCTCCAAAAGGTCTTATGTTATATTGGTTGAGGCTTATTTACACACTTATATTATGATCTATGTAAGATGAATGACTTGAAAAGCATGACTTACTTAAGAGTTGGTTATATATGCCATATTGTCATTATGCTACCTATTGGTTATTATTATGTATTTTGATTATGATGCCTATCTCTCGTTGTATTGCATTCCACATAATTAGTACATTCACATGTACTAATGCATACTCTTGCCTACATGATATCATCATGTAGGAACTGGAGTCCATCTTGAGCATCCTCCACCACGTGGTTAGTACGACTTTGCTCATGTTTGTTGGTGAGTCCTCCAATTTGAGGACATTACTTATGATCTCTTGATATGTATTAAGATTTTCTCTCTTTTGATGATTTTTTGACTATGAGGGTGAGCCCGTTTGCTTTGTCTTGACCCCCGCTCTTATCTTTATGTAGTAGAGGTGTTGTTGGATATATGGTGTATCTATGTTATGAGTCTTGACTCTATTGACTCTTCTTGTTTATGATATGAATGATGTTCCCTTAGTCCTAATTTTCCCTTGTTTAATCTGATCATTTATTGTCATTTTAACTGCTTCCGCGACCAAGGATGTGTAATGGTATGCTATGAGGCTTGTTTGGGGTTCCTTCGGGTTCCCCATTCACCAGTCACATCTAGGCCCTAGGCTTGGGTCATGACAAAGATGGTATCAGGGAACTAGGTTAATAAATGCTCGGAGTCCAACATATTGCATAGATTAGAGTCTTGTTCATAGTTGTGTTGTGAACCACAAGTATGAGTAAGAGGCTATGAATCATTTTAGGAAATGTTTTCCTTCTTCATGTTCTAAGTCGTGCCATAGATTTGGAGTAAGTTTTCCCCCTAACGAATGGTTTTTGCTATACTAGATCATGCCAAACACAAGGGAAAGATAGGCCCATACTCCCTGAGAAGCAACCGAAAAATGGGGAGCTTTGAGATATTCTTACCTTGCTTGCACAAGTTGTGGGTCTAATCAAGCCATTTAAGGAACCCAAACCCTTCATGCTCCTACACTAGCTTCATAGGTAAGAGACTTCATAAGAATAAATCCCTTGGAATTCTATGGGTCAAAGGTTGATGAGGACCCTCAAGAGTTTATTGATGAGGTCTATAAGATATTGGCTATTATGGGTATGAGGCTGGAATAAAAGGTAGAGTTGGTAGCCTACCAACTCAAAGGAGTAGCACAAATATGGTACAACCAATGGAAGGATGAGAAGGGAGTTGTGTATGTGGTCCTTTGCGAAGGGTTCAAAGTGACTTTCCTTAATCTGTTCTTCCCTCTTGAGCTTAGGGAAGCTAAATTGGTGGAATTCCTGAATTTGAGACAAGGGTCAATGAGTGTAAGGAAGTATGCCCTCAAGTTCAACCAACTTTCAAAGTTTGTTCCTTACTTGGTTGCCGACCTAAGTTCTATAGTTAACAAGTTTGTGATGGGGGTGTCCGACTTAGTGAGTGACGAATGACGGTCCACTATGTTGATTGGTGACATGGACTTATCCCATTTGATGACCTATGCCAAATAAATGGAAGAAGAGAAGTTGAGTAAGAGGAGGAGTAGAGAGGCTAAGAGGGCTCATATTGATGATAAGTTTCAAGGTTCTAAGGATGGCCGGCTCCATCAAGGCCAAGGGTCTTCTAATGCTCTTAACAGAAGAATTGCTAATGATAACCAAAGATGCCAAGGGGATAATATTAGAGGGCCAAAGACCAAGTGCCTTATCTGTAGGAAAAACCATGGTGGCCCATGTTGGAGGAACTCTAGTGCTTGCTTTGGATGTAGTGAAATGGGTCACCGGGTTATTGATTGTCCCCATGCTCAAACCAAAGGTAGAGATGGTTTCCCTCAAGGTCAATGGGATGCTCCTAGGAAGAATAGGTTCTATGCTCTTCAAAGAAGGCAAGGAAATGATGAGGTGCCCTATGATGCTACCGCTAAGTTAGAAATTTTCCTAGATTTTGTTATGCATACTTTGATTGTTTTGGGAGTTAGTATTTCTTTCATTATTCCTCTGTTACTAGTAAGATTTGGTTATAGTACTATGTGGGTTAGATGTGTTTAAGATTGATAATTGAGTTGAGGATTGTGAGTCCTTATAGACTGTAGAAGGAGGTTGGTAAGGTTGCATAAGTTTGGGAATGGACTATGGATAGGAGTATGGTTTGTTCGATTTGACATGTTTCTAGGTGGACAAGATGTGTTTGTGACTCTAGTGTTATAGAACTCTTTGAAGTTGTGGGTGAGGTGGAGGATAAGTTGGTTTGGAAGGAGGCCCCGGTAGAGGTGTTGGATGGATGATTGGAGAGGTTGATTAATGAGGATGTGGTGTTCGTCATGGCCCCCTTTAGAAGAGTCATCGATTAATATGTGTTTCTCGGGGATCCGGTGTGGGCATGGAGAAGGAATATCCATATCTTTTTTATTCTATTCAAGCTTATGATGACATGTCAAGTCCTTTTTTATAATTTCAAGTCTCATGTTTCGTCCCTTATATCATTGTATGCATTCTTGTTCATGTTAATAAGGTTATGAGAATTTTGACATACATGATGAAATTTTCTTGAAAATCATATTTATGTGCATTGTTGCATTCATGTTTGGGCTAAAGTCTTCATGACTACTTTCCTTGTGTACGTTTCTTTGACATTCGGGGATGAATGTTCCCAAGGGTGAGATATTGTGACACCCTGTAACTCCATGCTCTTATGTGTCCATTTTTCAATCCTCATTTATTTAGTTTGGGGGCGTATTAGGTTCATGGGAGGCTCCTAGTACCTAAACGAGTTCAAGGTTTCCCTCCAAGTTGAGTTTTGGGTGTTGTTTCATACAAGGGTCAACTTTAAACTAGAATAACTCTTAGAACATTTGGAAATGGGTCCCTATGAAATGTCAAATGACATCCCTTTAAGTTAGCTTCGTAAAGCACTTTGTTTCACCTCATTCCGAGGTCGGATGAAGGAGTTATGATCATTTTCGTGAGGCCCTCCCTGCAGTGTTATCACATGGACTTTTTGACGGCCAATGTGGCCTTTGACGGACTTTTTGGGGAATCAGGGGCTGTGAAAGGGCATTTTTTGCACTAAGGAAGGTGGCACATCCAGTGTTATAGGCCATGTGGCTTACCACTGACCGTGGGGATGGCTACAAGGTGTGCCATAGGGAGCTTGTTGGAAATTGGGGAAGCTGTGGCTAAGGGTGGTGCCACATGCACTGTTGATGGGCCGTGTGGAGTGGGACAGCCTATGGCACTTGGACGTGTAGTGGCCTGAAACATTTTTTTTGTCTAAGTGAGGAGGGATGGACCAGTACATGGTCTATGTAACGCCACATGGTCCGTGAAGCGTCCGTGATGAGACGTCAATTTTTCCAAGTTTCCCAACTTCCATTTTTTTCACTAAGGCACTTCACACGGGCACTCCACATGACCCGTGGAGTGCAACACGACCAGTGAAGTATCCAGTGAGATAACACTTTGCCAATTTTTCCATCTATTCACTAATGACATTTTCGTAAATGCTAATTACTCTAATGACCTTTTTCAACTTCTAATGCTATATTAACCTCCCCAAAAGACCTAAACCCTATGCGAAAGGATAAAAACTCATTACTCTCATTATAAATAAACTCTCAAATCCTGTCAAGAGCCTCTATCTAGCCCCAATTCAATTTCAAGTGAACCCAAGAACAAGATTGGATTCCAAGATCATTTCCAAGAATCCATTCTTCCCAATCTCAATTCCAAGAAACTCTAGACCTAAGGTATGTGGTGTTGAAACATTAGGTCCTTCTACCCATGATGCCTAAACCCTCTGTTAATTAATACTAAATGATTTAAAGTTTATTTTACATGTTGATCTTGTATATTGAGAAATTTACTGCACAATGATTTTAGTTCATGAAAGTATGGTTGTTTAGCATGTTTTGAGCTTCAAATATTGGATGTAATGTTGGATTTGATGAGGGTTTTTGATGTATATTGCTTGAGAGTGTATCAAGATATTGATTTATGGTTTTACAATGAATTTACTTGCATGATTTCATCTCTAAATTGCATTGTCTTATACTACCATTTCAGACCAACCAAGTGTTTGATAAAATATCTGGTTATGGTTTCTTGAGGAATTGAAGGTCCAATGCATGTCTTATTGAGCTGAATGATGTTACAATGATTGTGTGCTGATAAAATAATGATTTAGATGTAATGATTTGATGAGCTAGTTCTATGAATTGCTTAATCCAAAAATGGATAGGATCCCGTAAGGAAGGTCACTTAATTCGAAAAGGGATAGGCTCCCATAAGGAGGGCCACTTAATCCGAAAAGGGATGGGCTCCCATAAGGAAGGTCACTTAGTCCGAATGGGGATAGGCTACCATAAGGTAGGTGGCTCCAAAAGGTTTATGTTATGTCAGTTGAGGCTTCTTTACACACTTATATTATGATCTATGTAAGATGAATGATTTACAAAGCATGACTTACTTAGGAGTTAGTTATACATGCCATATTGTCTTTATGCTACCTATTGGTTATTATTGTGTATTTTGATTATGATGCCTATCTCTTGTTGTATTGCATCCCACATACTTAGTACATTTAAATGTACTAACGCACACTCTTTCCTACATGATATCACCATGTAGGAACCAGAGTCCCTATTGAGTATCCTTCTCCACATGGCCAGTACGACTTTGCTCACGCTTGTTGGTGAGTCCTCCATTCTGAGGATGTTACTTATGATCTCTTACTATGTATTAAGACTTTCTCTCTTTTGATCATATTTTGACTATGAAGGTGAGCCTGGTTACTTTGTCTTGGACCTTGCTCTTATCTTTATATAATAGAGGTGTTGTTGGATGTATGGTGTATCTATATTATGAGTCTTGACTCTATTGAACCTTGTTACTTATGATATGAACAATGTTCCCTTAGTCCTAATTTCCCCTTGTTTAAGCTTATCATTTACTATCATTTTAATTGCTTTTGAGCTAAGGATTTGTAATGATATACTATGAGGCTTGTTTAGAGTTCCTTCGGATTCTCCATTAGCCTGTCATGTCTAGGCCCTAGGCTTGGGTCATGACATTGATAGGATAATTGGTAACAGTTAGTTGACATGCCATGGTGGCCGACCAAGCGCCATGGTGAAATTTGACCTTTACCTTCACAAGAAGGCTAGAAGAACCTAAGTTATCGTCCTGTATGAGAATCTTCAATTATAATTATGTTAACTAGGGTAATCGAGTTAACGAACAATGGGGAAGATAATTCCCAAGTTGTCCCTAAAATTGAGTGCTTACTCACTTCATAGTTTAGTGTTTATTTTACTTTGTTTTTGAATCACAATCCCTCCTCCCTTTAGAGATTTTAGTTATTGATGCTTGAAATGATTAGTAGTGAAGTCTTTTGGTCAGGCCGCTTATTCCCTGTGTATTCGACCCCAACCTTCTATTAGGTTAATTGCTAACAACAACCTCTTTCTTATTGGAGCATAAACATCATCAAGTAACTATTTTTAAAACTAATGTAGAGCGGGGTGGGTTGCAAATTTAAAGAACAAAATAGAAATTTGAAGAAAATTTAATTTTTGTAATTATTAAAAAGCAAAGATATAAAAATTTAATATTAAATATCAACTTTAATTTTATTTTTCCCAAAAATTTAAAACTAGACATGTCTGCTAAATTGTTACTTGTTGAAATGTTTATTAGAGTCTTTCAATTAAAGATTAAGAAATAATTGTTGAAATGTCAACTAAAAATAGTTAATTAGTTGTTGAGATGTTAATTAGCAAAAATTAAGAAAAACAATTATGAATTTATATTTTTCATATTAAATTCAATTAAAAAGTAAAAGAACCTAAAAAATGTAAGCAGGGCGGGGCGGCTGGGTTGAAAATAGAAAAAATCATCATACGGGGACTTGATGTTGCAAATTTTGGATCCACTGATGGGATGTCTTATACCCTAACAAGGTATTGGATGGATGTGGCAACAATATCAATTCGTTGTATCATCACCAGCTCATAGATGATGGTTGTCAATTAGAAAAACTCCCAAATAGGGCTTGATAGTACTCTGAGAGGATGGGACATAGATGATAGATGAGTAGTCATTGTCTAAATTACATTCTTACTTTAGACTCTTCACATGATGATTGAGTTTCCTACTTCTTGAGTTGAGCAATTTGAGTTAATGTTATTCTTCCTTTATATGTTTCTTTCTGCCATTTTGTATACTCGTACATTCCTTGTATTGACATCCATTGGATCTGCATCTTTTCATGATGCAGAGACAAGAACTAATGGTCATCAACAGGTGCTCTGTGAGGACCTATATGCATTCAGCTGATTGGTGACTCCTCCCCTGCTTTCGGAGGAGATCATATTTTCCTTCTAGCTATGGGTTTTGCCCTTTTATTTTATGTTGAGGTAGGCATGGGTCTGTCATTGACACCATTTAGTCAGATGGTTAGAGGCTTCATAGACTAGATTATTGAGTTGTGATTGTATGTCATTTTTGACTAGGTTCTTTCACACTAGTCTTATCCAGTTGATGGATAACTTGTTTGGTATTTGACCCTTTTATTATCGGTTGTCATTTATTTTCTTCAAGTATTCTTATTCATTGTTGTTTTTCGCTACTAGAATATGATTGAACAAACATGATAAGGCTGAATGGTTCACTTGGGGACTAGCAATAGTCTCTAAGTGCCGGCATGCCAAGGATACCCTCCCGGAGAGTGAGAAAGTTAATGATTTACATCATTATTTGTAAAATATATTATTAAGTGCATAGTAAATCTTATTAGTCATTTTTCATTTTAAATGGATATTACATTTTAAATTATTCATGTAATACATGGGTATGTATACTAGTTTATATAACAATTAATTAATATATGAATTTTTATGAAACTTTTCCTCCATGATGTCTTTAATAAATTTACAATGATACAAATCACAAAATCAACTAATATTGTTAACTATAACTGCATGCACCAGTGACCTATATGAATTTTTCATTAGCTGTGTCACCTATTAAAATAATAAATAATAAATAAAATAATGTAACACTATATAAATTACAAGAAAAGGAACAAAATAAAAATAAAACACAATTTATAACCCTAGTTAGTGGGATTTCACTAAATATGTTGCTATTTTTTGGGGGGATAATGCGTAAGCAATCCCCTAAACTTTAATCTGAATCCCAACAACACACCTTAATTTAGCTAAGGTCCTATTATCTCTTACACACTTTTAAAATGGAATAAATGTACCCTTTGTAATGACCCTCCAGGTCATTTTTGTGGTTCAATGAATACTTGATTTGTTTGAGCTTTTGCATAGTGATCGCGAGCTATTTGTAACTTATTGACACTGGTTGTTTGATTGTTGGGTGAATCATTTTACAATTATGCAGTTTTATGAGTTAACAAGAGATTGTAATAACAAAAATAAAATTTTAGCTAAAGTCCTAGTAAATGGTCTTGGAATAGAATTCTAACGGTTCCATAACCTTCAGAACGACAAAATTAGGATACAAGCATGTTTGGTGTAAATATATCAAGTTGTGCAAATTTAGCCGCCGAAACATGTCAATAATTGACTTTAGTCAATATCCTTGATAACCGTGCCTCAAATGGAAGTTCTAAATTGTACTATTAGATTCAAAATATCAATTTTGGTATAGTGGGAAATGGGTAGTATAACCCGGATTTTAGAGGACCCACTGTGAAAAAAAATTTTCGTAAAAATTCAAATTCCAGTGTGCATCTGTGACCAGGCCGCGATGCGGACTGGGCTTGAATTAATATTAATTCTGCCTTTGCGATTAGTCCGCATCGTGGACTAAACGCGGACCAGTGTTGATTTTTTCTTAATTTCCTGTGTCGGCCAAGGGCATTGGGGTCATAGCCCCATGCCCACTTATGCATGCGAACACCTATACTTAGCCATTTCTCAATGCTATATCACTCAAAACCCTCTCAAAACCCTCTCCAATACTTAACCAAATATCTCATTCAAATATCAAAGATTTCAAGCCTAACTTTGGAACTCAAGGATTCTCTTCAAGCTCATCTAAAGAAAACCCAAGTATGAGGTATGTGGGTTTCATCCATTGGTCTCTTTCACCCATAGAGCCCAATCCTCCTTTTTATGAAAATTGCATATTTTCAAGTTGTATCATCTATGTTATCTCTTATTATGGATTATTATGATAAATTATGTTCGGATTTTATGAAATATTGATTGATTATGTATGTCTATCTACTTCAATCTTATACTATGAATTGGTTATATCTATTGAGACTATGCATATATTGAGCTATGAAACTATGATCTATTATGAGCTTTGATAAAGGATTTCAAGCTACCCTACATGAGGGTTTTACGATGTGTTGGTGAGTTGATTTACATTGAGTTTTCTCATATTATTTTACTCTTGAATTGCATTACTTTGAACTAACATTATGAAACCACCAAGTGTTTGATAAAATGTCCTGACAAGGATTCTCAAGTTATTGATGATCTATTACATGGTTTATAAGTCAAGTAAATTTATGATGACTAAGGGCTTGCATGTATGCATTGAATTCATGAAAAGTATTTATGGTATTGCAAGTAGACCACATCTTGTTGGGTGGGTGACATGCCCAATCACCTTGTTGAGGGGGTGACATGCCTCAATCACCTTGTTGGGGAGTGATATGCCCAATCACCCTATTGAGAGGTGACATACCTCGATTACCTTGTTGGGGGGGTGACATACCTAATCACCACGTTGAGGACTGAGTGCCTCGTTCATCATATAGGGGGTGACATGCCCAATCACCATGTTGAGAGGGGAGTACCTCGATCACCTTGTTGGGGGGTGATATTCCCAATCACCTTATTGAGGGATAGATGCCTCAATCACCTTACAAGGGATGATATGCCTTGAATTCCAAGTAGTATCTCGCTTGGCCTATGTTGATTATGGTCTCTTCCCGCACATATAATATCTACATTGAAAGTTATATGACTAAGAAACATGTTTGCTTCAAGCATTGATCGTGCATGCCATATTGATATTACACTTATTCAATGCTTATGATTATGCATTTTGACTATATTGGCTTATGTCTTGTTGCATTGCATTCTATATACGTAGAACTTTCAAACATACTAACACATACTCTATGCCTACATGATATTACCATATAGGGACTAGAGCACCTCTCGATCATCCTGTATGTGGCTAGTTCAGTGCTTTGGAGATAAGCTTTGCTGAGTCCCCATGTCTGAGGATGCAATCTATATTACTCTTTCCATTTTTTATTTCTTTATGTTGAACACTTGATATTATGAGGGTTAGCCCAAAAAGTATCTTGGCCTCTACTCCATTCCATGTTAGAGGAGTTGTTGTATAATTGATGTATTTATGCAATGAGCTTGAATCTTTTTGCTTTTATAAATATCAATACTTCCCTTATTTATGTCTCTTGTATTATTTATTTTGCTTCCGCAACCAAGGATATGTCAATGATATGCTAAGAGGCTTGTTTGGAGTCCCCTATGCTTTCCATTCGTTGTGTCACATCTAGAGCCTAGCCTTAGGTCGTGACAAACTTGGTACCAAAGCTCTACAATGTTAATGATCCTCAAAATCCAACATACTGTGCCCATTAGAGTCTTAGTTATTGTTGTAAAGCGCTCCACAACTATAAATGAGAGACAATGAGGAGCTTTAGGAAATGTTTCACTTCTTCATGGTCTATATCATGCTTTAAATGTAAGTGCAAGGCTCTTTCCCTTAATGAATGCTCCTTCCTTTTCTAGATCATGCCAATTCAAGAGGGAGACTAAGGAGAGCCCATAGACCTAAGGAGCAACCGTCCTCTCCCGTTCCTCTAGCTCCTCAAGGTGGAGGGGTAGCCTAAGATGAATTCTAGGATTCTATTACAATTGTCATGACCTGAACCTAGGGCCTAGTCATAATCAGCGAATGGGCAATGCGAAGGAACCCTAAACAAGCCTCTTTGCATATCATCACACATCCTTGGTCACGGAAGCAATTAAAATGCCAATAAGAGAAGATATATATAAAATGGGAAAAAGGACTAAAGGACTTCCTTGATACCATAAAAACAATAAGCAAGAAAGCCAAAAATCATAGCACAATTACACCACATGTCCAATAACACCTCTACTACATAGATAAGAGCGGAGGCCAAGACAAGCAACTGGGCTCTCTCTTATGGTCATAAGTATAAAATAAATGAAAGAGAGTCTTAATGCATAACATAAGAGATAGTCATTTTCCTCTGAGTGGAGGACTCACCAACAGTTAACTTGAACAATCCGTCTAGCCATGAAAAGAATCAATAGAAGCTCTGGTTCCTACATGGTAACATCATGTAAGCATAGAGTATGCATTAGTATGTTTGAATGTACTAAATATGTGAGATGCAATACAACAAGAGATAAGCATCATAATCAAAATGTATAATAATAATAAGCAATGAATAGCATAATAACAATATGACATGTATGAATGATGGGTGAAGTTAAACATGATTACAATTCATTTAACTTATATAGATCAGAATACATAAGTGTGGGAAGAGACCTCAACCAACATAACTTAAGACCAAGTGAGATATAACTCAAAATTTTGATGTCAACCCTAAACCGGAAGAAAGGGGGAAGTTACTTGCCAAGGTAAGCCTCCTAATGCCTAAGTGGATCCACTATGCCTTTTGTGAACCGGGTACTCGCCTCTAGTTCTTGGACTAAGGTACTCGACATAAGCCAAGACTCGGGTACTCGCCTTAAGCCCTCACATTTATGGTATTGGCCTCATAGAGATTTGGGGACTCACCTCTAATCCCTTTACCTATGGAGGTACATAGTTCTAGGACTTGAAGACTCGCCTCTAGTCCACTCGGTGCTATGTCTAATCCTACATAATATATAAGAAGATCATACTTCAATAACTTACAATAAACATAGAGACATGGCACGAGTAGCTCTTAACATCATTGACCTTATATGGTGATCTTAACTTCAATCATAAGAATAGATCATCATCAACATTGTCCTTTCATTATCATCAAACATCAAAGGCTTACAGGAGGTATAATCTTAGAGAAGGGGCTTAATTTGGCCATACAACATCATCAATATTTTCATGAGTTAAGCACATCTTTACAAAGCTCTTAATCATCATAGGGGCACTTGAGTCATAACTCAACCAATAAATCATCAAAACTTAAAAAATTCTTAAAAAGGCATTTTATCAAACACTTAGAGGGTGTGAAGTGCTAATATAACACTATGCAATTCAAGAGTGAAATCATGCAAGAAGATCCATTGTAAAACCATCAATCAACACCTTTCAGCGCCCTCAAGCAATATATATCAAAACCCCTCCTCAAATCATACATTAGATCCAATATTTATAGCTCAAAACATACTAACACGATCATACTTTCATAAATCCTAGATCACTATGCAGTGAAATTGATAATAATCAAGACCTATAAGTAAACCAATATTTAAATTATGCAATTTAAGTAAAAAAGTGGCTTAGGCACCATGGATGGAAGGACCATGCATGGAAGGACCCAATGGTTCAACATGACATAGCTTAGGTTTTAGATAAACCTTGAAAAATATTGGAGATGGAGAGTTGAAGCTTGAAGGAAAATATTGAGATCCAGATGAGGGTTTTGGGATTCGAATCTTGAGAGAAATATTAATCTAAGTGTTTTAGTGAGTATTAGGGAATGTTTAGGATGACATGAGGGTAAATTAAGGCAAAGTATAGGTAATTTTCAAGTATGGGAACCCTTAGGACTAGGACTTGAAAGTCTTAGACCGAAGTTAAAAGAAACTTGACCAAAATAACACTCCGCGACACAGATTACTTACTGGAATTTGCATCTCCACATAAATGAGTTCTACAGAAATGGGTATAAATTTTTCATCCAAACTCGGAATGAGGTTAAACAATGTTTGTTAGAAATATAACTCAAAGAGAGTTAATGTGGTAGGTCGTAGACCATCTAGTTCTTTGTGTGCCAAGAGATATGCCCCTTTAAATTTGACCCTCCTAAATCGTGTTTTTGCAATTTTTAGATTTTGATAGAGTTGCTCAACAATTTGGATTAGACCTATTCCCCACTCAATTTTACCCCCTAAATAAGAATATAAAGTCGTATTTTTAGAATAACAAACTAATTTTCAGATATATGGAAATTACGATTTTAGGCACTTTCGAGGCACATTTTCAGGCACCCTTTTAGGGTTGTTTAAAAAATATTAGCTCGTGCTAACCAACCAAACTCACCAAGGGGTACAATACCCTCATGCTTCCACTTCGACTACTAGAGTGAGGAATTTTACTAGAATGAACCCACCAAAGTTCCATGGATCTAAGATGGATGAGGATCCTCAGGAGTTCATTGATGAGGTGTACAAAGTGCTATATATTATGGGGGTAAATTCAGAGGATAAAGCGAAGTTAGAAGATTATAAAATCAGAGGTGTCGCCCAAATTTGGTTCATCCAATGGAAATTGGAGAGGAGAGATGATGATGCTATTCCTTAGGAGGAGGTCAAAGTCGCATTCCTCAACCAGTTCTTTCTTATTTATCTAAGGAGGCTAAACTGATGCAGTATATGAACCTTAAGTAAGGTTCCATGAGTGTGAGAGAGTATGACCTCAAGTTTAACCAACTCTCCAAGTATACCCCACAATTAGTTGCCGAGCTGAGGTCAAGGATAAATAAATTTGTGTTTGGTATGTTCGACTTGGTTATTGAGGAGTGTCATACCGCCATAGTAATAGGTAATATGGATTTGTCCGACTTCATGACATATGTTGAGCAACTAGAGGGGGAAAACTTAGAAACAGAAGAAGTGGTGAGTCCAAGAGGGCCAATTTTGAAGGTAGATTCCAAGGTTCCAAGGGTGGCCGGTTTCCTCAAGGCCACAAGTTCCAAGTCCAAGGGTCTTCCAATGTTCCTAATAGGAGGTTTGCTAATGAAAATCCAAGATTCCAAGGTGGTGATGGTGGAGTACCTAACCATATGTGCTAATAGTTTGGTAGGAACCATAATTGCCCATGTTAGAAAAACTCTAATGCTTACTATTGTTGTGGTGAAGTGGGTCATAAGGTGATTCATTATCCTTATACTCAAAATAAAGGTAGAGATGGTTGTCAACAAGGCCAAGGTGCAAATATGTGTCAAGGGGGGAGAGAAAGCCAACAAGGGGGTGCTCCAAGGAAAAATAGATTCTATGCTCTTCAAGGGAGACAAGGGGTGGATGAGGTGCCCAATGTTATCACTAGTATGTTAAACATTTTTGATTTTGACATGTATGCTTTGATAGACCTGGGTGATACTCTTTCTTTTATTACTCATTTTATTGCCAAAAAGCTTCATGTTAGACTCTAACTGTTGTGTGAACCTTATGAAGTGTCTACCCTCATTGGGCAGTCCATTATTTCTAAAAGAGTCTATAGAAATTGTCCCATGTTCATATTACATAAAGTCTTGCCTTGTGATTTTGTTAAATTAGACATGGTGGATTTTGATGTCATACTTGGGTTGGATTGGTTGCATTCATATTATGCTTCTATTGATTGTAGAACTTGTAGGGTAAAATTCCAATTCCCTAATGAGCGTGTCCTTGAGTAGGAAAGTCGTGATATGGTGGTAAACTGTACATTCATTTCTTGCCTTAAAGCCCAAAAGTTGATTTCTAAGGGTTATCTCTATCAACTTGTAAGGGTTAGGGATGTTGAGTCCAAAGTCCTTTCCATTGAGTCCATTTCGATGGTTAATCAGTTTCTTGATGTCTTTCCTAATAAGCTTTCTAATGTTCCTTCTGAAAGAGAAATAAACTTTGGTACAGACCTTCTTCTCGATGCTCAATCCATTTCTATTCCCCCTTATAGTATGTCCCCAGCAGAGTTGAAGGAGCAGTTGAGGGATTTGTTGGAGAGGGATTTCATAAGGACTAGTAAGTCACCTTGGGGTGCACATGTGTTATTTGTGAAGAAAATGGATGGTCCTCTTAGAATGTGTATTGATTACCGGCAACTTAATAGAGACACCATAAAGAACAAGTACCCTCTACCAATAATTGATGACCTTTTTGATCAACTTCAAAGGTCTAGTCACTTTTCTAAGATTGATCTTCGGTCTACATATCACCAAGTGAAATTGAGGGAATGTGACATTCCCAAGATGGCTTTCCGGACTAGGTATGGGTACTTTGAGTTTGTGGTTATGTCCTTTTGGTTGACTAATGCACTATCTATATTTATGGATCTTATGAGTAGGATCTTTAAACCCTACCTTAACTTATTTGTGGTAGTTTTTATTGATGATATCTTGATTTATTCCCACAGTGAAGAGAAGCATGTGAGTCACTTAAGGGTGGTGTTGCAAATCTTAAGAGAGGAGAGGTTGTATGTTAAATATGAAAAATGTGAGTTTTGGTTGAAAGAGGTTGCTTTTCTAAGGCATGTGGTGTTGGGTGATGGCACTATGGTGGATCCTAAGAAGATGGAGGTGATTAGAAATTGGCCTAGTCCTTTGACTCCATCGATCATTAGAAGTTTCGTGGGTTTGGTGTGCTATTACTGGAGGTTTGTGAATGGCTTCTCTTCTATTTCTTCTCCTATTACTAAGTTGACATAGAGAAGGCAAAATTTATGTGGACCGATGAATGTGAGAATAGTTTCCAAACTTTGAAAGATAAACTTATCTCTGCTCCTATGTTATCTCTATCGGTAGGGTTGGAAGAATTTGTTGTATATGGTCATGCCTCAAGAATTTGTTTGGAGCATGTTTTGAAGCAAAATGGTAAGGTGATAGCATATACCTCTACACAACTTGAGGTGCATGAGAGGAATTATCCCACCTATGATCTTGAATTCGCGGCCGTGGTACTTGCTTTGAAAATTTAGCATCACTACTTATATGGGGTTCATGTTGATGTGTTTACCGACCATAAGAGTCTCCAATATGTGTTCACCTAAAAATATCTTAACTTAAGACAAAGGAGGTGGTTAGAGCTCCTTAAAGATTATGATATGAGTGTGCATTATCACCCCGACAAATCTAATGTTGTGGCTGATTCTCTAAGTAAAGTATCTATGGGTAGTCTAACTTATGTTGATAATGGTGGCAAGAGTTGTCTAAAGAGGTTCATCGGTTGGCCAGATTGTAGGTTAGGTTGGATAAAGTTGACAATCATGGTGTAGTAGTTGTTGATGGTTCTAAATCTTCCTTGATTGAGGAGGTAAAAGCAAAACAAGATCTTGATCCTACCTTGCTAGAGTTGAAGGCCTTGATGTGAGATGGTAAAGTAGAGGTTTCTCCCAACGGGGAGATGGTACCCTTTGGTAACAAGGTAGATTATTTGTGCCAAATGTGGATGACTTGAAAGAATTAATCTTGAGGGAGGCCTATAATTCATCCTATTCCATTCACCCGGTTCTACGAAGATGTATATAGACTTAAGAGAGGTGTATTAGTGGGGTGGTATGAAATGAGACAGTACAAGTTCATATCCAGATATCACAATTGCCAACAAGTGAAAGCCGAACATCAAAGGCCGGGTGGCCTAGCCCAAGATATAGAGATTCTTACATGGAAGTGGGAGGAGATTGACATGGATTTTGTGGTTAGGTTTCCTAAGACTAGAAAATATTTTGACTCTATTCAGGTAGTTGTGGATAGAATGAAAAAGTCAACTTATTTCTTACCAGTCAAAACCACTTATGGTGTCGAAGATTATACCTAGTTTTATATACATGAGTTGGTTATATTGCATGGGGTGCCTCTGTCTATCATTTTGTATCACGGTGCTCAATTCATTGCTCACTTTTGGAGGTCCTTTCAAAGATGTCTTGGAACCAAAGTTAAGATTAACAAGGCTTTTCATCATCAAATGGATGGTCAAGACGAGAGGACTATCCAAACTCTTGAGAATATACTTAGAGCTTGTGTTTTGGAGTTCAAGGATAGTTGGGATAAATATCTTCCACTCATTTGGTAGGGCTCCCTTTGAAGCTCTTTATGGTAGACGATGCAGATCCCCTATTGAGTGGTTTGAAGTGGGGAGATGGCTTCCCTAGGTCTGGATTTGGTCATGGAGACCATGGAGAAGGTGAAGTTGATAAGGGAGAGACTAAAAATAGACAAATATATACAAAAGTCCTACTCTGATGTAAGGAGAAGAGATCCTGAATTTAAAGTTAGGGATTGGGTTTACTTGAAAGTCTAACCCATGATGGGCGTGGTCCAATTTGGAAAAAAGGGGAAATTGAGCCCAAGTTTTGTGGGTACTTATATAATTTGAGTAGAGTGGGTAAGGTTTCATATGAGTTAGAGTTGCCTATGGAGAAAAATATGGTTCATCCGATCTTCCATGTATCTATGTTGAGAAAGTGTATGGGTGACCCAAGTTCTATAGTGCCCTTGGATATTGTGGATGTTCTAGAAAATAATTTGACCTATGAGGAGGTCCCTATGGAGATTTTGGATAGACAAGTTAAGAGGTTGAGAAATAAAGATGTAGCTTTAATCAAGGTCCTTTGAAGGAACCAACAAGTTGAAAGTGTGACATGGGAAGCCAAGGCGGACATGAGAAAGAGATATCCATATCTTTTTTACTCTAATAAAGTCGAAGGTACTAATTGAAGTCCCCTATATCATTTCAAGTCTTAAGTTTCAGCCCTTATATCATTTTTCATGCATTCATGTTAATGGTAGCAAGGTTATAGTGATTTTTGACACTCATGTTGAGACTTTTTGAAAATGATGTTTAAATGTATTTGTTGCATTCATGTCGGGTTGATATATTCATCATTACTTCTCTTATGCATGTTTCTTTGACATTCGTGGACGAATGTTTCCAAGGGAGAGATATTGAAATGCCCCAAATTGTACTTCGAAAATACCCATAACCGTAATTTCCATATATCTAAAAGTTCGTGCATAATATCAAAATTTGACTTCATATTCTCGATCAGGGGGAAAAATTAAGTAGAAAATGGGTATAACTTGAATTTTAGAGGACCCAGTGAAAAATAAATTTTGCAAAATTTTGAATTCTAGTGTGCATCCACGACCAGGCCACGATGCGGACTATGCACAGATTAGTATTAATTCTTCCTTCGCAATTGGTCCGTGGCACAGACCAGATGTGGACCAGTGTTGATTTTTCCTTAATTCCTATGTTGGCCAAGGGCATTGGGTTCATAGATCCATTCCCACTTATGCGTAAAAACACCTATACTTGGCCATTTTTCAACTCTATATCACTCAAGACCCTCTCAAAACCCTCTCCAAGACTTAACCACATTCAAATTTCAAGGATTTCAAGCCTAACTTTGGAACTTAAGGATTATCTTCAAGCTCATCTCAAGAAAACCTAAGTTTATGGTATATGGGTTTCATACATTGGGTCCTTTCACCTATAGAGCCCAATCTTCCTTTTTCTGAAAATTGCATATATTCAAGTAGTATCATCTATAGGTATCTCTTATTATGGATTATCATGATAAATTATGTTGGGGTTTTATAAAATATTGATTGATTATGCACGTCTATCTACTTCAATCTTATACTATGAATTGGTTTTGTCTATTGGGACTATGTGTGTTTGAGCTAAGAAACTATGATCTATTATAAGATTTGATGAAGGATCTCAAGGTACCCTACATGAGGATTTTACTATATATTGATGGTTTGATTTACCTTGCATTTTCTCATAATATTTCACTCTTGAATTGCATGACTTTGAACTAGCATTATGAACCCACCATGTGCTTGATAAAATGCCTTGACAAGGATTCTCAAGTTATTGATGATCTCTTACATGGTTATCACGATCCAAGCATAGGGCCTAGATATGACACGGCGAATGGGGAACTCGAAGGGACCCTAAATAAGCCTCTTAACATATCATTACACATCCTTGGTTGCGGAAGCAATTAAATACTAATAGAATAGAAATAAGGGCAAGGGGACTAAGGGAGTCTTTTGTACCTTAAAACATACAAGAGTCAAGAGAGTCAAAGCTTATAGCATCATTACATAACTTATCCAGCGACCCCTCTAAACTTAGAATTGAGCAGGGTCCAAGACAACTTTATGGGCTCACCCTCAGAGTCAAAAGCATACAATAAGATAAAGAGTCTTTGCATACATAAGAACAATAGATATCGTCCTCGGAGTTGAAGACTCAGCAAACTTGCTTAAAGAGATACTACTAGCCATGGAGCTCTGGTTCCTACATGTTAACATCATATAGGCATAGAGTATGCATTAATATGTTTAAATGTACTAAGTATATAGGATACAATGCAATAAATAATAGGCAACATAATCAAAATGCATAATTAGGCAATGGATGAGCATATAACAATATGACATGTATGAATCATATTTGATGTAAACATACATATGTCGAACATATTAACCAAGCAACTTAGTACTTGGAATCTAAGTCATGCCACCCGTTTGAATGGTGGACGAGATATGTACCCTTCATCTTTGGTAGTACGGGATTGCCACTACCCCACAAGGTGGATAAGGTATATACCAATCATCTTTGGTAGTACGTTATTACAACCACCCGACAAGGTAGATGAGGTACATACCCCTCATCTTTGGTAGTACAGGATTGCCACCACCTAACAAGGTGGATGAGGTACAAACCCCTCATCTTTATTATGGTCAACTTGTAACACTATAGATATTTCCTATGGTAACAACTCGTATATACCTTTCTTTCATCATCATAAAGTCACTTAACTCATATACCATGCATTAGGCCTTCAACAACTCCAGAAACCTTAATCGAACATTTTATCAAACACTTGGTGGGTGTCTAATGCTAGTATAAAATCATGCAATTCAAAGAGTGAAATCATACAAGAAAACTTGAAGTAAATCAACCTACAAACACTTGGTAATACCCTCATGCAATATACATTGAACTTCTTCAACAAATCTCAAAATAGATCACAAATTTATAGTTTAAAACATGCTTAAACAGTTACACTTTTATGAAACCCCATCATAGTTCATAGTCAAATTCATAATAAGTAAGACCCATAAGTAAATCAACTTTGAAACTTACAATTTATGTAAAAAGGAAGGTTGGGAACCATGGGTGAAAGGATCTGATGGTTGAAAACCACATACCTGAACTTTGGAAAATTCCTTGATTAAGATTTGATTGAGAACTCGAAACTTGAGTGAATTCCTTAAGATCCAGAATGAGTTTTGGACCCTTGCTTTAGAGTGAAATATTTGTCTAAGTGTTTGAGAAGGTTTCAAGGAATGTCTTGTATGATATGGAATTAAATAATTGACTAAGTATAGATCTTTTTATGCATGGGGAGACTTAGGCCTAAGACCGAAAAGCCTTGGCCCAAAATAACAAAAACTGGCAAAAAAGATGTATAGGTCCATGCCCTGGCCGCGTCGCGCCAGGGGTTTGGAAACTTCACTAGAACTCATCACTTTGGAATTTTAAATTTTGGTATGGTTTCTCTAAAATTGGGGTTAGACCCATTTCAATTTTTCCTTATGATCACAAATATGAAGTTGAATTTTTGATATTACGCACGAGTTTTGAGATATATGGAATTACGATTATAGATACTTTCAAGGCACATTTTCGGGCACTTTTTGGGTGTCATTTCAATATATCCCCCTTTGGAACATTCATCTATAAATGTCAAAGAAACATATATTAGAGAAGTAAGCAAGATAATTATAGACCACACAAGAATGCAACAATGCACTTAAACATCATTTCAAAAATCTCAACATAAGTGTCAAAATCATCGTGCAATTGTCAATTTAAACATGAATGCATGCAAATGATGCAGAGTTTGAAACATAAGACTTGAAATCACATTGCGCAATTAGAATTAGTACCTTAGGCTTGAGTAGAGCGGAATAGATAAAGATATCGCTTTTGTATGTCCGTTTCGGCTTCCCATGTGACACTTTCAACTTGTTAATTCCTCCAAAGGACCTTAGCGGAAGCTATATCCTTGTTCCTCAACCTCTCCACTTGCCTATCCAAGATTTCAACCGAAACTTCCTCATATGTCAAATGTCTTCAACAAACTCCACAACATTAAGAGGCAAAATAGCACTTGGGTTACCCACACACTTTCTCAACATGGACACATGAAAAACTAGATGAACCATGTTCATGTCATTGGGAAATACTAACTCATAGGCCACCTTACCAATCTTTCTCAATACCCTATAAGGAACCACAAATCTTGGACTCAATTTACCCTTCTTACCAAAGAGAACCACACTATTCATGGGTGAAACATTCAAATAGACCCAATCACCAACCTTAAATTCAAGATCCCTTCTCCTCACATCGACATAGGATTTATTGCGACTTTGGACTATATTCAACCTTTCTCTAATCAACCTCACCTTTTCCATACCCTCCATAACCAAAACCAAACCCAACAAAGCCATTTACCCTATCTCAAACCATCCAACCGCGAACCTACAACGACTACCATAGGGGGCCTCAAAAGGAGCCATATCAATGCTAGAATGATAGCTATTATTACAAGCAAACTCAATCAATGGAAGATGATCATCTTAGCTACACATAAACTCCAAAACACAAGCTCTAAGCAAGTGTTTAAATAATTATTTTGGCTTGTCCCTTCCTTTGAGAGTGAAAGTACGTACTAAGCTTAACCTTGGTACCAAGACCTCTTTGGAAGGACCTCCAAAAGTGAGAAGTGAATTGAGCACCTTGATTCGATATGACAGACAAGGGAACACCATGTAATCTGGCCAACACATGAATGTATAACTTAGCATAATCTTCGGCCCCATAAGTAGTTTTAACCTATAAGAAATGAGCCAACTTTGTCATCTTATCAACCACAACCTAAATAGAATCAAAACCCTTTCTAGTCTTAGGCAACCCAACAATAAAATCCATGTTTATTTTTTCCCACATCCAAGTGGGAATCTCTATATCTTGGATTAGGCCACGAAATATTTGGTGTTCGAATTTGACTTGTTGGTAGTTATTGCAATAGGACACAAAACTTGGCAATATCCCTCTTAATACCACCCCACCAATACACCTCTCTCAAATCTTGATACATCTTTGTAGAATCAGGGTGAATAGAATAGAATAGGAAGAATTCTTGAGCCTTATCAAGAATCCTTTATCTCAAGTCATCCACACAAGGCACACACAACCTACCTTGGTATCTAAAGGCACTATCTCCCCCTTGGGAAAAAACCTCCACCTTGCCATCTCTCACCAAGGCCTTTAATTCCAATAAGGAGGGGTTAAGTTCTTGCTTTGCGTTTACCTCATTAAAAAAGGAAGATTTTGAACCATCAACAACGACAATACCACCATTATAAACTTCTTCCACCTTAACCCCCAATCTAGCCAACCGATGAACCTCTCTATCCACCTCTTTGTCCCCATAATCAATATGAGATAGCTACCTATAGATACCCTACTAAAAGAATCGGCCACAACATTAGCCTTAATGGGGTGACAATGCACACTCATATCATAATCCTTGAGAAGTTCTAACCACCTTCATTATCTCAAGTTGGGGTCTTTTTGAGTGAACATATATTTGAAACTCTTATGGTCGGTAAACACATCAACATACACCCCACACATATAATGATGTCAAATTTTCAAAGCAAATACCACCGCAGCCAATTCAAGATCATGGGTAGGATAATTCTTTTGATGCAGATTAAGTTGTCTAGAGGCATAAGCTATCACCTTACCATTTTTTATCAAAACACAACCTAAACCAATCTTTGAGGCATCACAATACACAACAAACCCTTCTAACCCATCTGATAGAGACAAGATAAGAGCAGAACAAACTTATCCTTCAAGGTTTGGAAACTCCTTTCACACTCATCGGTCCACAAAAATTTTGCCATCTTTTTGATCTACTTAGTCATGGGAGAAGCAACAGAAGAGAACTCATTCACAAACATCTGGTAGTAACCCACTAAGCCTAAGCAAATTCTAATTTTTGATGGGATCAAAGGTCTAGGACAGTATCTACTCACTTTCATATTTTTAGGATCCACTTTAATACCATCACCTGATACCACATGACTTAGAAAGAAAACCTCTTTCAACAAAAAATCACATTTTTCATACTTAGCAGACAACTTCTCTTCCCTCAATATTTTAGCACCACCCTCAAATAACTCACATGTTCCTCCTCATTATGAGAATAGATCAAGATATCATCAATGAAAACCACCACAAACAAATCAAGGTAGGGTTTAAAGTCCCTATTCATAAGATCCATGAAGATAGTTGTGGCATTATTCAAACCAAAGGATGTAATCACAAACTCATAGTGCCCATACCTAGTCTAGAAGGCCATCTTGGGAATGTCGGACTCTGTCATTTTCTCTTGGTGATACCCGTACTAAAGATCAATCTTAGAGAAGTGACTAGCCCCTTGAAGTTGGTCAAAAAGATCGTTAATCCTTTGTAGAAGATACTTATTCTTTATGGTGACCCTATTATGTTGCTAGTAGTCAATACACATTCTAAGAGTATCATCCTTCTTCTTAACAAATAACACCGGTGCACCCTAAGGTGATTGGTTAGGCCTAATAAAACCCTTTTCCAAAAAATCCCTCAATTGCTCCTTCAACTTCTTTAACTACGCCGAGGCCATATAGTAAGGGAGAATAGAGATAGGTTGAGTATCGAGAAGGAGGTCTATTGCAAAGTCTATTTTCCTTTCTGGAGGAACACCGGGAAGGTCACTAGGAAAGATATTAGGAAAGTTATTTATCACTGGAACCAACTCTATAGGAAGGACTTCGGACTCAACATCCCTAACCCTCACAAGATGATAGAGATACCTCTTAGAGATTAACTTTTGGGCTTTAACGCAAGAGATAAACCTACCCTTGATAGCACATCATGGCTCTCCCACTCAAGGACAGGTTCATTTGGGAATTAGAATTTGACCCTATGGATTCTATAATCAATAGAAGCATAATATGCATGCAAACAATACATCCCAAGATTAATATCAAAATCCATGATATGCAACTTGAGAAGATCACAAGGCAAAACTTTATGCAAAATGCAAACAGAAAAATTTCTATAGACCTTTCTAACAACAATCTATGCACCAATCGGAGTAGATAACTCATAAGACTCACAATAATTCAGGTTCAACATTAAACTTTTTAGCAACAAAAGGAGTAACAAAAGAAAGAGTGGTACCCAGGCTTATCAATGCATACATATCAAAATCAAAGACTTTTGACATACCAGTGACCACATTGGGCACCTCATCTACCCCTTGCCTCCCATGAAGAGCATAGAACTGATTGTGCCTTAGGGCACCACCTTGTTGGCCTCCTTTACTCAAAGAAATCGCATTTGCACCTCAGCCTTATAGACGAACATCTTTATATTTATTGCGATTATATAGACAATCAATCATCTTTTGGTCTACTTCCTCACAACCAAAACAAGCATTGGTATCTCTCAAGCATGGGCCACCATGACCCTTACCACAATTTGGAGATATAGTATTAAGCACCATACCATCATCACCTTGGGCCCTTGGGTAGTCATTGGCAAACCTTTTATTAAGAGCATGAGAAGACCCTTGGCCTTGATGAAACTGGCCACCTTTGATACTTTGGAACTTAGCATCGAAACAGGCCCTCTTGGCCTCATTACCCCATTTCTTATACAACTTCTCCCCCTCGTTTTGTTAGGTATAAGTCATAAGGTGGGACAAGTCCATGTCACCTATGAACATGGTAGCATGACATTATTCATTCACCAAATCAGGTATACCCATCACAAATTTATTCATCGTAGACCTTGAGTCGGCAACCAAGTATAGAGCATATTTAGAGAGTTGGTTAAACTTGAGGATATACTCCCTCACACTCATAGATCCTTGCTTTAAATTCATGAAATCCATCATTTAAGTCTCCCTAAACTCAAGAGGGAGAAATTGGTTAAGGAAAGCCACCTAAAACTCCTTGCAAAGAATCACACGGTTGATCCCCTTCTCTCTCTTCCATTGAGTATACCATATTTGGGCCACCCCTTGAGTTGCTAATCCACTAACTTTGTCTTTTATTCCAATCTAACACCCATAATAGCAAACACTTTGTACACCTCATCAATAAATTCTTTAGAGTACTCATCTATTTTAGACCCATTGAACTTCGGTAGGTTCATTCTCATAAAATCCCTTACCCTAGATGCCTGAGTAGGAGCATGAGGAGCTTGGGCTCCTTAGTCTATTTGATTAGTAATGGCTTTAGCTAGCATGGCAATAGCATCTCGGAACTCTGAATGAGCTGGTTGTTCTTCGGGAGTGCAGGCTCTTCTTTCTCGTAGAATAGTCATAATCTAGCATAACAAAGAACATTTGTCAGGTGAAAATCTTACCTTAAATTCTATAGCATGACATAGAGTAAGAAGAAAGGAAACATTTCCTAAAAGGTCTGTAGCCTCTTACTCATAGTCGTGGTGCACAACATAACCATGAATAAGACTCTAATCAACATGGTGTGTTGGATGTTGAGGACTACTAAAAATCTAGTACTCTGGTACCAAGTTTGTTACGACCCAAGCCTAGAGCCTAGATGTGACACGACGAATGGGGAACCTGAAAGGACCCCAAATAAGCCTCTTAACATATCATTATACATCCTTGGTTGTGGAAGTAATTAAACAACAATGAAAGAATACAAATAAGGGCAAAGTAACTAAAGGAGTCTTTCATATATTAAAACATACAAGAGTCAAGAGAGTCAAAGATCATAGCATTATTATATAACTTGTTCAATGACACCTCTAAACTTAGAATTGATCAAGGCCCAAGACAACTTTCTGGGCTCACCCTCATAGTAAAAAGCATATAACAAGATAAAGATAGTCTGTGCATATATAAGAATAAAGGATATCATTCTCAGAGTTGAGGACTCACTAATCTTGCTTGAAGAGATAGTACTAGCCATATGGAGGAAGATGATCAAGTCGAGGTCCGGTTCCTACAGGGAAAACATATTATAGGCATAAAGTATGCATTAATACGTTGAATGTATTATGTATGTAGGATGCAATGCAACAAGAGATCGGTAACATAATTAAAATGCAAAATTAGGCAATGGATGAGCATATAACAATATGCCAAGCATGAATTATACTTGAAGTAAACATGGTTATATAGAACATATTACATGTGTAGTAACAGGCCATTATCATAGACCAAGCAACTTAGTACTTGGAATCCAAGGCATGCCACCCGCCTGGAAGGTGGATGAGGTACATACCCCTCATCTTTGGTAGTACGGGATTGCCACCACCCGATAAGGTGGATAAGGTACATAAGCCCTCATCTTTGGTAGTACGAGATTGTTACCACCTGACAAGGTGGATGATATATATGCCCCTCATCTTTGGTAGTATGGGATTGCTACCACCCGATAAGATGGATGAGGAACAACTCCTCATCTATATGGTCAACTTGCAACACTATAGATACGTCCTATGGTAACAACTTGTATATACCTTCCTTTCATCATCATAAAGTCATTTAACTCATATACCATGCATTTAGGCCTTCAACATCTCAAGAAACCTTATCCTGACATTTTATCAAACACTTGGCAGGTGTGTAATTCTAGTATAAATCCATGCAATTCAAGAGTGAAATCATGTAAGAAAACTTGAAGTAAATCAACCCACCAATAGTCAGTAATACCCTGATGCATTATGCATTAACACCCTGTATCAAATCTTAAAATAGATTATAGATTCATAGCTCAAAACATGCTTAAACAGTCACACTTTTATGAAAGCACAATATAGTTCATAGTCAAATTCATAATAAGTAAGACCCAAAAGTAAATTAACTTAGAAATATACAATTTATGTAAAAAGGAAGGTTGGGCACCATGGTTTAAAGGACCTAATGGTTGAAACCCACATACCTCAACCTTGGATAATTCCTTGATGAAGATTTGATAGAGAACTTGAAGCTTGAGTGAATTTATTCAAATGAATGAGTTTTAGACCCTTGACTTTGAGTGGAATATTTGTCTAAGTGTTTGAGAAAGTTTTAAGGAATGTCGTGTATGATATGGGGTTGAAAAATGACTAAGTATAGTGTATTTTTATGCATGGAAAGACTTAGGTCCAAGACCAAAGAACCGAAGGCCTTGGACCAAAACAACAAAAATAGGCAAAAAAAAATATAAGACTGCCCCCTAGCCACATTGCGCTAGAGGCACATAAACCTCACTAGAGATCGTCACTTTGGAATCTCAAATTTTTACACAGTTGCTCTAAAATCTGGGTTAGACAAATTTCTCACTCAATTTTCCTCTTATCACGAATATGAAGTTGAATTTTCAATTATGGACACTTTCGAGGTATATTTTCAGGCACTTTTTGGGTCATTTCAATGGTTTATAAGTCAAATAACTTTTTGATGATTAAGGTCTTGCACGTATGCCTTGAATTCATAAAAAGTATCTATGGTGTTGCAAGTATACTACACCTTATTGGGGCTGACATGCCCAAACACCTTGTTGAGGGGATGATGTGCCTCAATCACCTTGTTAAGGTGTGACATGCCCAATAACCATATTGAGGGGTGAAATACCTTGATCAACTTGTTAGGGGGTGAAATTCCCATTCACCACATTAAGGGGTGAGTACCTCGATCACTTTGTTGGGGGATGACATACCCAATCACTATGCTGAGGGGTGAGTACAGCGATCACCTTGTTAGGGGTAACATACCCAATCACCTTGTTGAGGGATGTATACCTTAATCACCTTACAAAGGGCTGACATGCTTTGGATTCCAAATAGTAACTCAATTGGTCTATGTTCATTATGGTCTCTTCTAACACATGCAATATTTAATTTGCAATTTATATGACTTGCCAACATATTTTAATTAAAGCATTGATCATGGTTGCCATATTGATACTATACTTATCTATTGCTTATGATTATGCATTTTGACTATATTGTCTTATGTCTTATTGTGTTGCATCCTACATACTTAGTACATTCAAACATACTAACGCATACTTTATCCCTAGATGATATTACCATGTAGGGATCGAAGCACCTCTCGATCATCCTCCACGTGGCTAGTTAGGTGTTTTGGAGATAAGCTTTACTGAGTCCTCTGTTTTGTGTACGCTATCTTTGTTACTCTTACCATTTGCTATTTCATTATATAGAACACTTGATACTATGAGGATGAGCCTGGAAAGTGTCTTGGCCCCCGTTTCATTCTATGTTAGAGGTGTTGTTTGATAATTGATGTATTTATGTAATGAACTTGAATATTTTATGCTTTTATAAACATCAAGACTTCCTCTAGTCCCGCTTTACTTATTTATATCTCTTGTGTATTTTTTTTTGTGACCAAGGATACGTGAATGATATGCTAAGAGGCTTGTTTGGAGTCCCTTGGGGTTCCCATTCGCTGTGTCATGTCTAGGCCCTAGGCTTGGGTTGTGAGAATACCATTGATTTAGGAATGCCATTTCTTGTTAGATTTCATGTATGAACTATATTTTTCTGACAGAAAATGTGGCCAGAGCATTAAAATTAAGTTTAAGTAGTTGTTGTATAAATTAAAGCGATGCTGACATGGCCTATTAGGAGTCTTCTAGGTTGCAGATAGTTCAAAAAATAAAAAAAGGGAAAAGGGCGTATAAATCTAAAATATTTTCTAGAAACTTTCAAATTCGAACGTACAATTTTCCAATGCAATTTTTCTCTGGTGTTTGAGCCGATTTTAGTGATTCAAAAGCGAAACTTGTATATTTATTTGAGAGGAACATCGTGGAAGTGTTAATGATTTTAGCATGCCGTTTGAGGTAAAAACTTACTGGTTTTTCAATTGTATTTTGAAGATATTTTCAGAAACTTTGAGTTACAATTTCTATTTCGATTTGATTCAGAATTTGGTAAAATTTGGGCCTTTTTTGTGTGCTTTTATAAGACGCACATCGTGGTAATGTCAGAATTAATTGATAACGCTCCATTGGGTGCGAAAATCTTATTTTAGCTGCTGTTATTGGGAATTTTTAGTTGCGATATCTCAGTCGTTATTTATCCAGATTAAGTAAATTTGGATCTAAACTATACTACTTTTTGAGAATTATGTTGTGGTATATTTGGATTCTATTAATTTAGTCATGTTTTTGAGAAATCTGACTTGGAAGCTATTGTACATATACATTGTTTCCAATAAGAAATATCATTTGTTTTGGAGTTATTTCTGATTGTTCTAAGCATCATTTTGAGCTCAATTTTTGGATATGGACTTGAGGTGACGTAATAATTATTTTATAGATGTTGGCTTTGCATTTTGAGGGTGGGCCCCCACTTTCAACGTTTTAGTCTCAATTGACCTATTCTCCCCCGTCTCGAGAAATTATAACTAAAATACTGATACTTATATTATGATTTATAGTTTCATAGCTGAGCAGTATTTGAAGGCGGTTAGATTGGAAAAACTCGAGTGGACTTATTTGGAGCACGTGGATTTACTTTCAGGTAGGCTAGGGTTTCTTTACCTCTAGACTAAGCTGAAATATATGTATATAGGGAGTTGTTTGTAGTTGGAGGTCCTGAGGAATATTTTTATATATGTCGCAATGCTGATTGTTAGTTTTATTTTCTACTATGCTTTTTAACATTATTATCCTAACTTATTAATACCTACTTTCCATGAGTCATTGTACGTAGCATATAAGGTAACTACAGTTATTTTAAGGATACGTGTTGTTTGTATGGCATTATTGAACTACGATAAGGACTAGTAAAGGATGGATGGGTTAATACCCTGTGACAGGTATGTATTTTGGCTTAAAACCTCTCTGTAGTAATATGTAGCCTAATGCTATTGTGATATGATGGATGTGAGGCTCTTTAGTACATGCCATACTATGGATTGATCTGGTATATATATGGTTCGAATGAGCTGATTTGTTCAGATACCTATGATATAGCCGTGCTGTGGACTAATTTGGTATAAATATGACTCTACTAGACTTGGTTATTCTAGATACCTGTGATATACCTATTAGTTACATTTTCGGTCTGAGATCCAATGATTATATATTTGGTTCTAGCCCCGCTGATTGATTTTTCTTGGGTTTGAGACCCATGGTTACTCAGAGTACTTATGATTGATTGGAATATAGTGTAATTGGATTTGGGTAGGCATGACCCTACCTTTGTTCATGACATATATACTTTTGCATATAGTTGCTAGTCATTATGCATTTGTTATCCTTACCTGAGGCTGGGATTAGCTATTGTTATCTGAGGATTGGTGAGATACGGTTGTGTGGGTTAGATTGCATAGGATATAAATGTTATAAGTGTTGTTGGCTATGTTTACTCTGGGCATGATATGACTTTGGAGTTACAGATCCATATATCCTAGTTGAGTGAGTAACTATTTGATACCTCAAGTCCTAGATGACGTTCCCCATCACTATTCGAGCTTTGATGGTCACGTTTGAGTATCTGAAACTTGGGAGTTATGCTCCATGGTCAGAGTTCAGTGACCACTATTGGGATACCGAGTGGCAGTTATCGATTCTAAGGTCCAAGCACCAGTTCATGTTCCTTGGGTTTGAGGCCTAACTGATTTTTCTTAGGTTCGAGGCCCGGTTGACATTCTTGAGGTTCAAGGCCCTATTGATTCTGTTAGGGGGATTCTTCTCCCACAGGGATTTATATATGTAGATTACTATGCTGGTTATATTGATAGATATATATATGTTATCTTGAGTCTGTAGTAGCTTTGTATAGTTGACTTCCAATTTTTAGGTAGGTTTCGATTATTTATATTGTTGTGTTTGCTATGGTTTGACTAGATAGCTAAAATAAGTACCTAATGGATTGGTAATTGGTTTACTTGTAGGTGGGATCTAATAGACGCCATCATGACTTGAAAGTTCAGGTGGTTACAAGGTGGTATTAGAGCCTTAGATTCATTTGTCTCACTTGTATAGAACTATTGTCTAGTAGAGTCCTGTGGATGGGTGCGGAGATGCCCATGACTTATCCCTAGGAAGCTGTGTGATATTTAGGAAACTTCTGGTATTATTGATTCTGGTCATGTGATATCGCCAATAGTCCATCGACTTCCTAAAGTCTTATTTGATTCACCTTTTTAGCACGTGTGCTACATAGAGGGTAGACTTCAGGTAGGGATAGTGTTGCACTGTCTGTCCTAGATAGGGAGCAACCCTCATAAGCTATTGAGCATAGACTAGATGCCCTCGAGTTTTGGTAGCTTGATCGGAATACTACAAGCAGTGAGATTATGGGATCCCCAAAGAAATGCTTCATAATTAGTTACTTGTCTGGCGGTGGCTATGTATGGAACTATAGGATATATTGTTGAGGTTGGGGCTCTAATTGAAGGTTGCGTGGGTTGTGAATACTTCTGATAAAGATTATACAAGTGGGAAAGGATGTGATTGAGGTAATACTTAGCATTGATGCTCTCTGTATATTCATATTTGATTATTTGACCACTGATCTAACCCTTGGGCTTATTGATGTCGATGAGTGTGCTATACTTGGTGGGGTTCTGAGTAACTTCCACTCATGTTATAACTATACCCTACTATGGTCTTAATATAAGCTAAAACCCTGTGATTTATACATATGATCCTTTTGCAGCTTGACTGGTGGAATGGGTAGTTTGATACGAGAGTTACATAGTATATGAGGGAGGGGCTGTCAGTTATACCCCTGGCAACACCTTGTGCCTCTATGGTTATGATTCTATTGTGATGATTTATTTGATATGCGGTTCTCCTGACTCTTTGGTGATTGGATTATGAGATAAATGTTATGTCCGGGGGCTTACTTGGGTTGTCTATTGGTGGATGGCACATTGTTACATTATCAGCTTAACCATTAGGTACTCTGCGCAAGTGACTTGTTGTAATTATCAGTTGTCTAGGATTATATTATTTGGATTCCTGGCTATGATTGCCAATGGGTATGTTGATTGTTTTACTGGATATTGCATTTTAGTTATGGTTTTACATTGTTAGCTGCATTGCTTAGCTTATCGCCTACTTGAGTATATGTTATAGGCTTCTTTTATCCTACGTGAAGTATCGTGGTAGTGGAAGATCCCTTCTATTAGTAGGGGATTGGGTGTAGTGATTCTTTAGGATAGTGATGTGATAATTGAGACTTCTAATATAGAACCATTTTGGTGACAATGAGTCGCCAAGTATGTCTTTTGCTGATTTGCCACTGATTGACTCTAGACAGGGATGTTATGTTGCTACAAAGATTAGACTACTTTTAATTGAGACCAGTGTGGAGGATGTCATGAAAAAAATTACATACGAACCGAGTATGGTTATTACTAAATTCTATTTATGTTGTTGGTTGATTAATTCTGCTTTTGTGTGTATAGATCTTATTGCTTTTGTGTACCGGTCTCATTGTTGTGGTGGACCTTTTAAGACTACTACTTGCTAACATTTGATTTATTTACTAGTTGTGGTTGAGTTATTAGGTGTTGAAACAACTGGATCTTAGGTAGTTTGGACAAGATGTGTCAAGGTAGTTTAGGGAGGTTGGCTATGAGCTATATAACATTGATTTGCTATAATTATGATTAACTGGTTTTAGGGATAGTAAGTATGTGATTAGCATTGTTTTGTCTTCCTTACTCGTGGTGATTCACTTAAGACTGAATGATAATATTTGGTGGGCACTGTGATGGAAAATGTGATGTATACCTATGTACAGAGGACTACATAAGGATTTTGTTGGTGTTTAATATATTGTGTATTTATTGTGCATCTTAATATATGATGGTTGTTAGGGTATAAGTGATTGGTATCTGGATCATCTTTTATGTTGTGGATATCTATCATCATTTTGAAAACTACTAACGATTGTTACATCAATAAGTTGTTGTATTAGGATGGTGGGCTAACTAACTATCACACTTATGACTACTAGTGTTACTATGATTGATTGACTGAACAATAAGAGAAAACAGGATGGATCCTTGGGGTGGAATACAATTACATTAGCTATTATATGTAACTATATTAGTATCAATAAGCCGGGAAGCAAAAGCTAATCATAGGTTTTTCTCTCCATCGGAACAATAGGTCCATTATGCTCTTTATTAAACTAGTTGAAGAGATGAAATATAACCAAGGTATATCTTTTTGATCAGAGGTTGAATCGATCATCAGAAGAAGAATTAGGCTAAAAATCACGATACATTCTGGAAAAATCAAAATTCCATTGAAGGGAAGTAAATGAATGACTTTCATAAAAATTCTCACAGAATTGAGAATGAAGTCTTCATTCTATACATTCCAGATCATAAATTAGTAACTACTTCCAATTTTCAAAAAAAAAATACCAATTGTGTCGAACTTTCTATATTTTAAATAGTTAAGGAATCTCCATGAATAAGATCAAACCTTATTCCATGGTATTTACATGAGGTTCCTCTTTAAGATTATGTTTTAAGGAATGTTTGCATAGGGGAATTGGAAACAAGGTATGGTCTATATATATGGAATATAGTTACAATTGAGGATAATTGTGATTAGTTGGATATTAGTTAGTATGTCGAACGCACATATATTTAGCCTGTTGATGTCCTATTATATATTAGCGGATTGAGTTGATAGGCTGAGAGATTGATCTTCTGAGGGTCCCTTATAGATTGTTATACGGATTCTTAGTTGCATACAGATGGGTTATTATATTTCTGATTAGCTAGAGCGGCCAGAACTATTGCTTGATGCTAAGCATGCTTATGACTATTGTATTCACTATCTACTGTGAGTGCTAGGTTGGGATCCTTATATGGTTCGGATAGGAGTCTTCAGGTATGTCCTTGTTCTTAATTTCGCAGATGCAACTTCTATTCATGGGGGGTATTGTAATGACCCTCCAGGTCTTTTCTGTTGTTCCATGAATATTTTATTTGTTTGAGCTTTTGCATAGTGATCGAGGGCTATTTGTGACTTATTGACAATAATTGTTCGATCGTTAGTGAATCATTTGACAATTATGCAACTTTTTGAGTTAAATGAGAGATTGTAATCGTAAAAATGAATATTCAAATAAATTCCTAGTAAATGGCCTTGGAGTAAAATTTTGATAGTTCCATCAGCTCTGCAATGACCAAATTAGGCTAGAAGCATATTCGGTATAATTATATCATATTTTACAAATTTAGCCACCGGAATAAGTCAATAATTGACTTTAGTTAATGTCCTTGGTAACCATACCTCAAATGGAGGTTCTGACCACACCATTGGATTTGAAATATTGATTTGGTCTAGTAGGACCTTTCGTTCAATTTTTGAGGCCTTTGAGTGCATTTTGGTCCTTCGGTATACTTTGATATTGGGAGAATGGGACCCACATTGGAATAAAACAACCTCTAATAGAAATTTCGACAACATGTTGAGTCTAGAATTCCATTTTCGGTCAAATTTCATAAATAGATTGAATTTTAACGACTTCAAATGAGGTAGGAGCATTGAAATTAAGTTTGAGCAATTATTAAATAAATTAAAGTGGCACTGACGTGTCCCATTAGGAGCCTGCCACATGGCAGGCGGTTCAAAATTTTTAAAAGGGAAAATGGCACATATTTCTGAAATATTTCCTAGAATCATTTGAATTCGAACGTACAACTTTCTTATGCAATTTTTCTCTTGATTCTGAACCAATTTCGGTGATTCAAATACCTAACATGCATATTTTTTTCTGAGAGGAACATTTTCGAAGTGTTGAAAACTGATTTTAGGATGCGGTTTGAGGTAAAACTTACTGTTTTTGCAGCTATATTTTACAGATATTTTTGGAAACTTTGAGTTGCGATTTCTATTCTATTTTGAATAGGAATTTAGTGAAATTTGGGTCTATTCTATGGGTTTTTACGAGACACACCTTGTGGTGATGTTAGAATTAATTGATAGTGCTCTATTTGGTATGGAAATCTTATTTTAGTTGCTATTATGTTTTGTTTTTTTTTGAAAATTTCGAGTTGCGATACCTCGTTCGTTTCTTATCCGAATTAATTAAGATTTGGGTCTAAACTATACTACATTTTAAGACTTACGTCTTGCCCTCAGTTCAAAAACCTGGGCATGGCTGGCACCCAAAATCATTTCTGGTCCCAAGCAAACTATTTGGCTTGGCTACTTTACTCATCGGAAGACTTAAATGATAATGGAAAGGCTTTAATATAACAAGCTAAGAATACCAAGATGTCTGGATAAATTAAATAGTAAATATGTCTCAACAACAACTGAAAAGCAAGTCTGAAACTCCTAACATACAATGTATAGAATCTCTAACTGGAATAGTCCAAAGAACTGTTGAAAATAAATACTAAAAAGAAGGCATAAACAAAGACTCCAAAGCCTCTGACTGAGAAGAGGCCTTACTAATAGCTGGATGGATGGATGATCCTTAACAGAGCGTCTGCTGATGAACTCTGTCACCTGCTTTTGCATCATAAAACGATACAGGTCCATAGGACGTTAATACATAGAATGAACGGTATGTAAAAGTACGTAGAATGAACGGTATGTAAAATAGCCAAAACAAAAACATAGATAATGTACTATACTCAAAGTGGCTAAATTATGTCTCAAAGTAAGATAACATAATTAATAGATGTAGTACATGCTAAAAATAGAAACTATACTGAAAGTATGTATATCAAAACTAGCTTACTATTTTTTGGGGAGTTTCTCTAACCGACAATAATCACTATGAGTTTTATGATGATACATCGTCGTACTCACGTTGCTAGAGCCGTCCTATACTTTGCCGAGGTAAGGAACAAAACCTAAGGGAGTGGATGCATCCCAAAATTGGGGCATCTCAATGGCAATGAGGACTTGTACTTTTGTTGCAATCCTATCCTGCGTTGGCTACGTAGTTTATGGGTTCAACTTATTATTACTCTCACTCATATCTGTGCTCAATACTACTCCCAAAATAATTTTTATACCGCTCATAACTTTAAAGAATAAGAGTTCTCAAAATGTCTCTTTAATCCTTTGGGACATAGCCCAACTTAGCTTTTCTTAAACTTTCTCATCTTGACTCTTTTTTTTGACTGAAAATAGTATCATTACAAGTATCTCAAAATAAACATAAATGCATCACTCAGCTGTCTTGCAAATACAAAACTTTTAATACTTCTTAAACATAACTCAAACTGTGAATTTTAGAACCTTTGATGAAGTAGATATAAGGTTCTCATAATATCAACCATAGTTATAAGTCTTGTCTAAATATCTTAATTTAATAATAAAATTAGCAAAAGTCATGATCCTCATCAAGAAAATATGCTTGAATAGTATTTTGATGAAATTTACTAGCAATGGAGGAAACTTTGATCTCATTAGTAATTGTAATCTCAGGGTCAAAAAAAACTAGTAGTGAAAGATACTAAAATAGTTGTAGAATAACTTTTGGGAGGGCCTTACGTAGCTTGGGAATCAACTTCTTGGAAGAATTAGGGAGAATACTTGAAAGCCCTAACTTTGCCTTTTGAATATACACTTGAGTTCCTGGAAGGTTCTAATGTTAATGAGATGGAATAGTATATTTTAGGGAGTATTAGGTGAACACCAATGTACTTAAGGCCTAAGAAAGGTGAGAAAAGTCAGAACTACTCTTTCTTAGAATAAAAGAAGAAAATTTCACCCCGTACACCATCAACACGTCTGTCCCAGGGCGTGGACATATGTATTTTGCTAAAATTCGTGATTTCCAATTTCTCGTAAAAAATTTAAAAAACAATTGAGTGTGAGTTCGCATTCTAGGCATGTCATGCTCTGGGCACGCACTCTCATTGTCTCATAATTAATTAACAAAAATTATTTTTTAATCCAGTTGCTCTAAAATTAGGTTGAGACTACTTTTCCACTCAAAATTTTGCACTTATCGCAAATCCGATCTTGGATTCGCAAACAAAGCATGAGAAGATGTGTTATGCACATGCCTCCTTTCATGAGGTATTTTGGTTATTTCACAGACATTATGGTACATTTGGATTCTATTAGTTTGGTTATAATTTTGAAAAATCTATGCAGAAGTGACTGTACATATATGTTGTTTCTTGTACGAAAAGTCATTTGTTTTTGGATTGTTTCTGATTGTTCTGAGTATCATTTTGAGCTCAATTTTTTATATTAACTCGAGGTGATGGAACTGTCGTTTTACAAGGTCTGGTTTGGCATTTTGGGCGTGGCCCTGACTTTCTCCATTTTAGTCATAATTGACCTATTTCCCCCCATTTCATAAAACATTATAGCTAAAATAGCCTTGTTTATATTGTGACTCATATTTTGACACCTGAGCAGCATTTGGACGTAGTTTGATAGGAAAAATTTGGGTGGACTGATCTGGAGCATGTGGATTCACCTTTCAGGTAGGCTAGGCTTTCTTTATCACTAGACTATGCTGAAATACATGTATATTGGGACTTGTTTGTGGTTGAAGGTCCTGTGCAAGATATGTATATATGTCGCGAGGCTAATTGTTAGTTATATTTTTTGCTATGCATTTTGACACTATTATCCCAACTTATTAATACCTTCTTTTCCTGGATAGCCATTGTACATAGTATATGGGGTAACTACAATTATTTTGAGGATACTTGTGATTGTTCTAGCACTCTTGAACTACGATAAGGCCTGGTAAAGGCTGGATATGGGCTAATGCTTGTGACTAGTATGTATTCTTGCTTAGCCTAATGCGAGTATGTATTCTAGCTTAACTCCTCTCTGTACAAATATGTAGCCTAATGCTACTATGATATGTTGGATATAAAGCTATATCTTGGGTACATGTGATACTATAGACTGACTCTAGTGAAGATATGGTTCCAATGAGCCAATTTGTTCTGGATACCTATGATATAACCATACGGTGGACTAATTTGGTATAGATATGAATCAACTTGACTTGGTTGTTCTGGATACTTGTGATATACCTGTTGGTTACATTTTTAGTCTGAGACCCAGTGATTACATATTTGGGGCTAGGCCCCGCTAATTGATTTTTCTTGGGTTCGAGACCCATGGTTACTCAGAGTACTTGTGATTGACTGGAACATGGTGTAATTGGCTATGGGTGGGCATGGCCCTACCTTAGTTCATGAGATATATACTTACGTATACAATTGTTAGTTATTGTGCATTTGTAATCCTTACCTGAGGCTGGGATTAGCTACTATTATCTGAGGGTTCGGGACATATGTTTGTATGGGTTGGATTGTGCAAGATATGTTGTAAGTGTCATTGCCTATGTTTACTCTGGGCAAGATATGACTTTGGAGTTTCAAATCCGGATAGCCTAGTTCAGCGGGCAAGCTATGACTTTGGAGTTCCAAATCTGGATAGCCTAGTTGAGCGAGTGACTGTTCGATACCTAGTTAAGTTATCTCTGAAGAACTTTTATCAGTTTAATATTGTTAAATTCATAGTTATCTTCAATTATTATTTCTCAATATAATTGAATTTCTAATATTGCTTGAACTCCAAAACTTGAATGTTAAATTACTATAATATTCCCAACTTAAAAACCAATTTAGTTTTTTTATATAATTTGTATTATATTTATTCAATTATATTATCTTATATTGAAAGATGATAATATTTAATACCGAAGGATTTTGACTTTTTTGAAATGTTGTGACTTTTTCAAGGACTTGTGACTTTTTAAAAGGGCTATGCCTTTTCTAAAGGGTTGTGACTTTTTCGAAGAATTGTGACTTTTTCAAAGGGTTTTGACTTTTCCAAAGGGTTATGACTTTTTCAAAGGATTATAACTTTTTTGATAAGTTGTAACTTTTCCTAAGATTGAGTTGCGACTTTTATGAAAAGTGTGACTTTATCGAAGAGTTGTGATTTTTTCAAATGGTTGTGACTTTTACAAAGGGTTTGACTTAATGAAAGAGTTGTGACTTTTCCGAAGGATTGTGATTTTTTAAAAAAATTATGACTTTTTTGAAGAGTTGTGATTTTTTCGAATGGTTGTGACTTTTCCAAAAGATTGTGACTTTTTTGAAAATTTGTGACTTTTCCAAAGGGTTGTGACTTTTTCAAAAGGTTGTGACTTTTTCAAAGGGTTATGACTTTACTAAAGAGATCAATTGAAGGACTGACTTTACTAAAGAGATCAATTGAAGGACTGTGACTTTTTTGAAAGGTTGTGACTTTTTTAAAAAATTTTGAATTTTTTGAAGAGTTATGAATTATGACTTTTTCGAAGAGCTATGATTTTTTTAAATTCGAAGAGTTATGACTTTTTAGAAGGGTTATTCCGAGGGATTATGACTTTTTTTGAAAGATTTTGACTTTTTCATATGGTTGTGATTTTTTTGAATAGTTCTGATTTTTTCGAATGGTTGTGATAAAGTAAAGTAACAGTGAATCAGAAATGATGCCTTTTGATTATTTTTTTTAACTTCTGGTGGAATATTTAATTGATTTTTAAAATATTAAATTATTTAAAGAAAAATTACATCAGAATTATGTGAGAATGACACGTAGCGGACCTAACATTCTCTTATATATATATATATTAGATAATTTAAGGCCCGTTATATGGGCCCAATATAAGTTCACATTTTTTCAGTAAACAATTTTAATATATTACTTTATCTTTCAAATGTTCATACGATATAAATTCACTATTTACAACCAAACTTGGAAAAGCTGAATTTCAAAAAATTCTATGTATAGAGAAAATAGAGAAGTGTGTTAGATTATGAATTAGCACATACATTTCATGTTGGAGGGGTATATAAAATATCGATATTTTTGAAAAAAATCATCAATCTTCATATATTTTTGCAAGTGGTATTTATTTTCCAAAGTTATTATCTTCTATTTGTAATATTTGCATTAGAAGCTTTCCATATGATAATGTATACAAATATTTGATCAACCCAAGTATAATTTATTTGTGGTTAGCTTTGTCAATAAGTTGTGATTCATTCTATTATAATCTTCAATAAGTAGACACAGTTCTAATTATTTTGATGTTAATATTGAAAGTGTTTATTAAAAAGTTAATTTTTAATTCTATAAAATTAAAAGAATCAGTAAAACAACTTTATTTCTATATATAATACTAACAATTATTTTAATGCTAAATTCTAAATTAAATTAATTAAAAATAATGATATTGAACTCTAAGTATCATGCCATAAAATAAATCTTTGAATTTTACATCCAGAAAATAACCAATATACTTATTTTTTTTTAGTTTTTTTTTCTTTATTTATTTTTTAAATGTATTTATTTCTTTATATCTTGCAACATGGTCCTTTTATGTTGACTTTTTCTTTTTCTTTTTCTTCTTTATTTTTTAACTCCTCATTTTTTTTATTTTGTAATTTAATATTCCTAAAATTTGAATATTAAATTTTTTTCTTCAAAATTTCTCTTTTAAATAGTATATTATATATGATATTAAGAAAATATCTTACATAAAAATAAAAAACTAATAACTTTTGATATTTCAATGAAAATATTATCAAATTATTAATTTATTGATAGTAAAATATTGTTTCTGTTTCACTAATTGTTAGCTGGATATAAGGTTAGTACTACTGTATTACACTTGCTAGATTTAGATGTTTTCCCGTCTCTCTTTTTATTTTTCTTTTTGGAGGGGAGACCCAAGTTTTTAAAAAAAGGGTAGAGGACATACTGTAGGTTAAAAAAGATTGTTTGTGTGCCACTTGTTTTCCTTTTTCTCTTTAAACTAAAGTTCCAAAAGAAAATCAGAAATGGTCGTGTTGACCACCATCACCATGAATATATCTACTGATCTTTAATATAAAGACAACTAGCTTTGCACATATATATATGAAAAAGATACGCATATGTAGTCTGTAGAAAATTAAAGACAGATGCTTAGAAGGTGATGATACAACAAGCTAGAAAACATACTATAACACCTCTCATGTGCTTAGAAAAAGTCCTATATCGTAATTCTTACATATCTCAAAATGTGCACATGATTTTAAAAATTTAATTTCATATTCTTGTTCAGAGGATAAAATTGTGTAGGGGAGGTGTAGCCCTCGATTTTTAGATGACCCGTAACGAAAAATAATTTTTTCAACGAGGAGTAGAAATAGTGTCGATCCGCTACCAGGCCACGTCGCGCCTGGGTCGGGGAATTGTGTAACATCGCCTCCGCAACTAGTCTTCGTTGAGCCTAGAGCGCGGAACAGTGCAAAAATGTCCTTATTTTTCCTGCTTCATTCAAGGGAATTTGTGTAATAAACCAATGCCCATTTAAACATGAAAACCCCCTCCTTAGCGATTTTTCAACTGTAAAACCTTTAAAACCCCCTCAAAACCCTCTCAAGTCATCAACCAATCCTCCATTCAACTCCAATAACCTCAAGAGCACATTTTGGATTTCAAGGACCCAACTCAAGCTTCAAGTCTTCCTCAAGTTTACTCCAAGAAATTTCAAATTTCAGGTATATGGGTCTTCATCTATGGGCCCTTTCATCCATGAAGCCCAACTCTTTCTTTTGATAAAAATTTTATGATTTCAAGTTGTATTCTTCATGGGTAACTTCTATTATGCATTTATGAATATGAGTTATGATTGATTTGATTTTATCAAGTATTGAGTTATTATGTATGAATTACTATTGAAAGCTCATTCCAGGAGTTGCCTTGAAACTATTGAAGATATGCATGATATGAAATATGGAAACTATACCACATTGTGAACTTTTGATGGATTTCATGGCACCCAAAAATAAGAGTTTTACTACTATGTTGGTGGGTTGAATTGTATGACTTTAATGATTTAATTTTACTCTTCCATGTTTTATACTATCTAATTGCATGATTTTGAGCATGCGTCCATGTACCAACCATGTTTGACTAGACAACATGAGAAGGATTTTTAAGTTGATGATTAACTATTGCATGATTTGCAAGTCAAATGTTTTCATGATAATTATGGGGTCCTAAGAATATATTAAACTCATGAAGTTAGGTTTCCATGATTTATAAGTGATAAGTTGAGCCTTATTCTATAATTCTACCCTCTTATAAGCAAATTATATCTATTTGAGGGGTCAAGCATGATTACTATTTCACCCTCATATTCAAGCTAAACTCACTAGTATGGGTCAAGCATGTTACAATCTCTACCCTCATGTGAAACGGAATAGCTACTAGAAGGTATAACGTGTATGCCCATGTAGGGGTCAAGTATGTATCTGCTCTTCTACCGTGAGAGGAGCTACTCATGCCATGTTATCATATCTTTTACAGGTTATTCATGTTATGATTAAACCCATGATTATTTTAAGTATTCTGTGGGATTATACTTAGCACCAATTGAGGCTTAAGGTGGGGCTCAACTCAAGGGGTTCTTATATAAAGTCTTAGTCTCTACACTATGTGCCACCATAGGATTGTATTATTTTCAAAAAAGGGCTTACTTGTACATCCATCTAGGTCAAGTTACACATAAAGTGGGGTCAAGTATGGTTTACCTTGACAAGTAGACCATACCTTCTCTGGTGGGGTTTCATGCATCGGTATCCCAAGTAGTAGCTCACTTGCTATTATATGTCGGTTAAGGTCTCCTCCCATATTTGTATGTTATTTTATGCATGTTTATGGTTTACATGCACATTTTATTACGAGCATAGATCATACATGTCATATTGAGATTATATCCATAGCTTGTGAGTATGCATCTTTTCTCTTGGCTTATTCCTTGTTGCATTGCGCCCTGCATAATTATTACATTCCATCTACTAACGCATACTCTATGCCTACAAGATATCACCATGTAGGGATCAAAACTCCTATTAATCATCCTCCTCCACGTGGCTAGTAGATTAGCTTGAAGAAGCCTTTGGTGAGTCCTCAACTTTGAGGACAATATCTATCTTTCATTCATGCTATGTTGAGACTTGTTTATTATGTTTGGATACTTATCATTTGAGGGTGAGCTCGGAAAGTGTCTTGGCCCACGCTCCATTCTATGTAGAGGTGTTATTGGATAATATGTTTGTCTATACTTTTTAGCTTAACTCTTACTACGTTTATGTTAGTATAAAAGACTTTCCTTAGTCCTTATTCCCTTCTTCATATTGATATTTTCTGATGATGAGATGAAAGTCCCAAGTCCCACTCCCCTTAGACTCTATTGTCAATTATTATTGCTTTATTTGGCTTTCATAACCAAAGATGTGTTAATGGTATGCTAAGAGTCTTATTTGTGGTCGGTTTGGGTTCACCATTCATCGTGTTATATCTAGGCCCTCAGCTTGGGTTGTGACAAGATTGTTATCAGAGTGCTAGGTTGTTAATGGTCCTCGAAAATCCAACACCATGTCAAGTAGAGTCTTATTCATGGTTGTGAAGCACACCACAACTATGAATAGAAGGCTATGAGGTATTTTAGGAAATGATTCACTTTTTCATGATCTATGTCATGCTTTATGTTTAAATATAAGGTTCCCTCCCCTAAAAGATGCTCTTTTGTTCTTTTAGATCATGCCGCTACCAAGAGGAAGATCACAAAGCGCTCACACACCAAAGAAGTTAGTGACACATTCGGCTCCTCAAGCTCACCAAGATGTAGGGGATACATAAATAGAGTTCCGAAATGCCATCACCATCTTGGCCCATGCTATGACAAATCAATTGAATCAAGGGGCCCAAGCCTCTCATGATCCTATTCTGGTTTGAAGAGTGAAGGACTTGACAAGGATGAACCCTCTGTAGTTTCACGAGTCCAAATGGAGGAATATCCCTAAGAGTTTATTTATGAGGTGTATAAGGTGCTTGCTATCATAAGAGTGAGTTCTGAGTAGAACATGGAAGTAGTGGCCTATAAACTCAAGGGTGTGGCCCAAATTTAGTTTGCTTCATGGAAATTGGAGAGGGGAAACAATGATGCCATTCCTTGGGAGGAGTTCAAGGCTGCCTTCCTCAACTAATTCTTTCTATTCAGTTGACAAAGGCAAAAATGATGGAGTTCATGAATCTCAAGAAAGTCTCCATGAGTGTGAGGGAGTATGCCCTCAAATTCAACAAGATCTCAAAGTATGCTCCTCACGTGGTTGTCAATCTTAGGGCAAGAATGAACATGTTTGTGTCGGGGGTGTCCAACTTGGTGAATGAAGAGGGTCGCACCGCTATATTTGTGGGTGATAAGGACTTTTCTTATCTCATGACATATGTTGAACAACTTGAGGGTAAGAAGCTTAGGAAAAGGAGAAGTAGGGAGTCCAAGAGGGGTTGGTTTGATTATGGTTCCCAAGGTGCCAAGGGTGGCCATTTCCAATAAGGTCACCAATTCCAAGGCCAAGGGTCCTCTAGTGCTCCAAACAAGAATATAAAAAGGACTAAGGGAAGTCTTTGATAATTGTAAAATACTTTAACAGTTAAACTCATAGCATAGATACATTAGTTATTCCAAAAATACCTCTAAACATAGATTGGAGATGGGGCCAAGACACTTTCCGGGCTCACCCTTATAATGTAAAATGTTCAGCTTAAGAAGTCTTAAAATAACAAGAAAGGAGATAGTGTCCTCGAACTTGAGAACTCACCGAGATTGTCTTTGAAGAATCTCACTAGCCTCGTAGATGATAATCAAGAAGAGCTCTGTTCCCTACATGGTGATATCATGTAGGCAAAATTACACGTTAGTACGTTTAAATGTACTAAGTATGTAGGATGCAATGCAACAAGACATGAGCCAATATAGTCAATATGCATAGTAATAGGGAATAGATAAGCATAATCTCAATATGGCATGTATGATCAATGCTTGATGTAAAGCATGCTTGTAAGTCATTCAACTTGCATAGAACATAACACATGTGTGGGAAGTGACCTCAACCGACATATAGTAAGACCAAGTGAGCTACAACTTGAAATTTTGGTAATTACCCCTCATTGGTAAAGAGGTGGTCTACTTTCCAAGGTAAACCATACTTTAGCTTATGGGAGCCCATCCT
Organism: Solanum sejunctum; assembly: GCA_025642045.1. NCBI lineage: Eukaryota > Viridiplantae > Streptophyta > Magnoliopsida > Solanales > Solanaceae > Solanum > Solanum sejunctum. Next base: position 9,698 of record JAOTQJ010163680.1, on the reverse strand, counting down.
ATTTCGGAGAAGTAACCTTCCTTATGGGAGGCCATCCCATTTCAAGAAGAGTTTTAAGAGAAAGTTCACTAAATGGATCCAGTAGTATCGCAAGGGTATAATATAATCCTATCTTGGCACATGTTCAAGGAAAGAGAGCAAGACCTTCATTCAATGGTGCTAAGTCTAATCCCATGGAATACTTATAATGATCATACTTTAATAACTTATAATAAACATGGAATCATGACATAAGTTTCTCTAACATACTTCACCTCTAATTGTGAGCCTAACTTGAAACATGAGAATAGATCATCATCAAACATTACCCTTGCATTAAATCAAAGGCTCACAAGAGGTAAAATCTTGAAAATAGGGCTTAACTTCATACTTGTGTAATCATAGCTAATGTCATGAGTTCATAACATACTTGATAGCCAATATTCATCATGAAATCACTTGACTTATAAAACATTAAATAACTTGAGAATTCTTGACTTGACATTTTATCAAACACTTGGTGGGTATGTAATGCTTGTTCAAAATCATGCAATTCAAGTGTGAATCATATGAGAAAACTCATTGTAAATTAACCCACCAATATATTGCAAAACCCTCATGTGAGATACCTTGAAATCCATCACCAAATCTCATAATAGATCATACTTTCATAGCTCAAAACATATATATCTTAATAGATAAAACCAACATAGTTTAATCAATATTTCATAAAATCCCAACATATTTCATGCTTATAATCGATAATAGAAGATAAACATAGATAATATATCTTGAACACATAAGATAGGATGATTTGGCACCATGGATGAAAGGACCCAATGGTTGAAACCCATATACCTCAAATTTGAAGATTTTCTTGATGAAGACTTAAAGAGAAAATAAAGCTTGAATGAAATTCTTGAGATCTGAAATTAAGCTTGGGACACTTGAATTTAGGTGAAATATTTAGTTAAGTGTTGGAGAGGGTTTTGAGAGTGTTTTTGAGTGATATAGAGTTGAAAATGGCTAAGTATAGGCGTTTTTATGCATAAAAGGGTATGGGTCCAAGACCCCAATGCCTTATGGCCAAATGAAAAATTAAGAAAGTTTGAAGACACCTCCATGATAGGATCACGTCGCGGAAGCATCGTGGATGCCCTCTGGAAATTGAAACTTTGGTGAAAATGAAATTTTACTGTAGGTCCTCTAAAATCAGGGTTATATCCATTTTCCATTCAATTTTTCCCCCTGATCTAGAATATGAAGTCGAATTTTTGATATAATGTACGAATTTTGAGATATGTAAAAATTACGATTATGGGCATTTTTCAGGCACATTTTCAGGGCATTTCAATATCTCCCCCTTGGGAACATTCATCCCCGACTGTCAAAGAAATGTAAATAAGGTAAGAATCATAAAATATTCAGCCCAACATAAATGCAACAAATGCATTCAAGCATCATTTTCAAAAATCTCAATATGAGTGTCAAAATCACCATAACTTGTCAACATAAACATGGATGTAAAATGACATAAGAGATGAAACTTAAGACTTAAAATCATATAGGGGACTTAGATTAGTACCTTAGGCTTTTATAGAGTAGAAAAGATACAATATCTTTTTTGTATATCCGCCTCAGCTTCCAATGTGGCATTCTCAACTCGTTGGTTTCTCGAAAGAACCTTGATGAAAGCTACATCCTTGTTTCTCAACTTCTTCACTTGTCTATCCAAAATTTCTTTCGAAACCTCCTAATAAGTCAAATTATCTTCTACCACACTCACAACATCCAAAGGTACAATAGCACTTGGGTCACCCACACAATTTTTTAACATAGATACATTGAAAACCGGATGAATCATATTCATATCAATGGGCAACTCCAACTTATAGGCCACCTTACCAATCATCCTCAACACTCTATAAGGACCCACAAACCTTGGGCTCAATTTACCCTTCTTGCCAAATCGTACCACACCCTCTTTGGTTGAGACCTTCAAATAGACCCAATCACCAACCTTAAGTTCAAGATCCCTTCTCCTCACATCGGAATAGGACTTTTGTATACTTTGGGTTGTTTTCAATCTCTACCTTATCAACACCACCATTTCCAAGGCTTCCATAACAAAATCTGGACCAAGAAAAGCCATCTATCCCACCTCAAACCATCCAATTAGTGATCTATAATGCCTACCATAAAGAGCCTCAAAAGGAGCCATACCAATGCTTGAGTGGTAACTATTGTTGTAAGTGAATTCAATGAGTGGAAGATGCACATCCTAACTACCTTTAAATTCCAAAACACAATCTCTAAGCATATCCTCAAGGGTTTGGATAGTTCTCTCGGCTTGGCCATCTGTTTAAGGGTGGAAGGCCATGCTAAGTTTAACATTGGTACCAAGACCTCTTTAGAAGACTTGCAAAAGTGAGAAGTGAATTAAGTACCATGATCCGAGATGATAGATAAAGGCACCCCATGTAATCTAACCAACTCATGAATACATAATTTGGCATAATCTTTGGTACGATAAGTAGTTTTGATCGGTAAGAAGTGAGCTGACTTTGTCATTCTATCAACTAGAACCCAAATAGTATCAAAATGCTTCTTAGTCTTTAGCAAACCAAGCACAAAATCAATGTTGATTTCCTCCTACTTCTAAGTAGGAATCTCTATATCTTGGGCTAAGACACCCAACCTTAGATGTTTGGTTTTCACTTGTTGGCAATTGTGCAATTTGGATATGAACTTGGCAATGTCTCTCTTCACAACACCCCACCAATACACCTCCCTTAAATCTCTATACATCTTTGTAGAATAGGGGGTGAATATAATAGGAAGAATTATGAGCTTTATTTAAAATATACTTTCTCAAGTCATCAACACTAGGCATGCATAATCTACCTTGGTATGTAACGGCACCATCTCCCACTTGGGAGAAAACTTTCACTTTAGCATCTCTCACCAAGGCCTTCAACTCTAACTGGATGGGGTTATGATCTTGTCTTGCCTTCACATATTCAATCAAGTAAGATTTAGAACCATCAATAGCTACCACATCACCAGTGTCTACTTCCTCTAACCTAACCCCCAATCTAGCCAACCGATGGACCTCTCTAGCAACCTCTTTACCACCATCATCAACATGAGCTAGGCTACCCATAAATACCCTACTTAGATCATCGACTACAATATTAGCTTTACCGGGTTGATAATGCACACTTATATCATAATCATTAAGCAGCTCTAACCACCTTCATTATCTCAAGTTAAGATCTTTTTTGATAAATACATATTTGAGACTCCTATGGTAGGTAAACATATCAATATAAACCCTATACAAGTAGTGACGCCAAATTTTCCAAGCAAATACAATGGCCACCAATTCAAGATCATAGTGGGATAATTCTTGTCATGCACCTTAAGTTGTCTAGAGACATATGCTATCACCTTACCACTTCAAAACACACACCAAACAAATTCTTGAGGCATCACAATAAACAAAAAACCTTTCCAACCCTTCCAATAGAGCTAAGATAGGAGCAGAGACAAACTTAACTTTCAATGGAAACTCTTTTCATACTCATCAGTACACATAAAATTTTGCCTTCTCTTAGGTTAACTTAGTCATGGGAGAAGCAATAGAATAGAACCTATTTACAAACCTCCGGCAATAACCTGCCAAACCCAAGAAACTTCTAATGTCTGATGGAGTCAAAGGTCTAGGACAAATTCTAATCACCTCCATCTTCTTAGGATCCACCTCAATGCCATCACCCGATGCCACATGTCCTAAAAATGCAACCTCTTTCAACTAAAACTCTCATTTTTCATATTTAGCATACAACCTCTCCTCCCTAAAGATTTTCAACACCACCTTCAAGTGATCCACATGCTCCTCAAACTCACTTTAGGAATAGATCAAGATTTCATCAATAAAAACCACTACAAACAAGTCAACATAGGGTTTAAAGACCCTATTCATAAGATCCATGAATGTAGCTAGTGCATTAGTTAACCCAAAGGATATAACCACAAACTCAAAGTACCCATACCTAGTCCAGAAGGTCTTCTTGGGAATATCACACTCCCTCACCTTCACTTGGTGATACCTGGGCCAAAGATCAATGTTAGAGAAGTGACTAGCCCCTTGATATTGATCAAAAAGGTCATCAATCCTTGGTAGAGGGTACTTATTATTGTTGGTGACTCTGTTAAGTTGACGATAATCAATGCACATTCGAAGAGAGACATTCTTCTTCTTCATAAACAGCACCAGTGCACCCCAAGGTGACTTACTAGGCCTTATAAAACTCTTCTCCAACAAATCCCTCACTTGCTCCTTTAGTTCCTTCAACTCAACTAGGGCCATAAGGAAAGGGGGAATAAAAATGGGTTGAGTATCAGGGAGAAGGTTTATGCCAAAATCTATTTCCATTTTAGGAAGAACATCGAGAAGCTCATCAGGAAAGACATCAAAAAACTCATTAACCACCAGAATCGACTCTACAGGAAGGACTTTGGATTCAACATCCCTAACCCTCACAAGATGATAGAGACACCCCTTACAAATCAATTTTTGGGCTTTAAGACAAGAAATGAATCTACCCTTGACTACCACATCATAATATTCCTACTCAAGGACGATTCATTTGGGAAATGGAATTTGACCCTACAGGTTCTACAATCAGTAGAAGCATAATATGCATGCAACCAATCCATTCTGAGAATGACATCAAAATCCACCATATCCAACTCTACAAGATCACAAGGAAAGATTTTATACAAAATGAATACTAGGTAATTTTTATAGAATCGTTTAGCAACAATGGACACACCAATGAGGGGTAGACACTTCATAGGGTTCACACAACAATTCAGGTCTAACATGAAGCTTTTTAAAAATAAAAAGAGTAATAAAAAAATGGTGACACCCAAGTCAATCAAAGTATACATATCAAAATCAAAAACCTTTAATGTACTGGTGATGACATCGAACACCTCATTCACGCACTGTATCCCTTGAAGAGTGTAGAACTTATTTTGCCTTGGTCCACTCCTTTATTGGCCTCTTCTTTCTCTTTGACCAGCATTTATACCTTGGCCTTGTGGACAACCATTTTTACACTTGGTTTGAGCATTAGGATAATCAATAACCTTGTGTCCAACTTCACTACAACCAAAGTAAGTATTTCAATTTCTCAAAAAAGGACCACTATGATTCTTTTCACACGTTGTACATCTATGGTTTACCACTCCTCCATTATCACCTTGTAACCTTTGATTAGGCACCCTATCATTAGAAAACCTCTTTTTGGAAGAATTGGATGGCTCTTGGCCTTGGAACTTGTGGCTTTGTAGAAAATCAGCAAACTTTAGAACCTTGGAATCCACCTTCAAAATGGGCCCTCTTGGCCTCACGAACCCTTATCCTTCTAAGCTTTTCCCCCTCAAATTGTTTGGTATACATCATTAGGCAGGACAAATCCATATTGCCCACTAACATGGTGGTTCGACACTCCTAATTAACCAAGTCGGATATATCCGACACAAATTTGTTCATCCTTGACCTTGGCTCGGCAACTAACTGAGGATCATACTTAGACAGTTGGTTGAACTTGAGGGAATACTTCCCACACTCATAGACCCTTGTTGTAGATTCATAAATTCCATCAGTTTTCCTTCATGATCTCAATGGGAATAATCAGTTGAGAAATGCCGCTTTGAATTCTTTCGAAGGGATAGCATCACCATTCCCCTTCTCCATCTTCCATTCAGTAAACCATATTTGAGCCACCCCTTTGAGTTGGTTGGCTGCCGACTCTGCTTTCTTCTCTGAGTTAAAACCCATAATGGACAGCACCTTATACACATCATCAATGAATTCTTGGGGATCCTCAAACACCTTAGACCCATGGAACTCTGGTGGGTTCAATCTAGCAAAATCTCTCACACTTGAGGTCGGAGTAGGAGCCTGAGGGGCTTGGGACCCTTGGTTAATTTGATTAGTCATGGAATGGGCCAACATAGTAATAGAATCCTAGAACTATTCATGGGCCATTCCACCTTCTCAAGGAGCTTGAGGAGCGGGAGGGGCTGGATGCTCCTCTGGTGTATGGGCTCTTTTTCCTCATAGAATAGGCATGATCTAAAATAGCAAAGAACATTTAGTAGAGGGAGATCCTTACCTTACTCTTAAAGTACAACATAGATCATGAAGAAGGGAAACATTTCTTAAAATGTCTCATAGCCTCTTGCTCATAGTTGTGGTGTACTTCACAACCATGAATAAGACTCTAATTGATGCAGTGTGCTAGATTCCGAGGACCATTAACAACCTAGTACTCTCATACCAAGTTTGTCATGATCTAAGCCTAGGGCCTAGACGTAACACAACTAATTGGAACCCAAAGGGATCCAAACAAGATTCTTAGCATATCAATTACACATACTTGGTGGCAGAAGCAAAGTAAACAACAATCAGAATATAAAAAAGGGAAAAAAGGACTAAGAGAAGTCTTGGATAATCATAAAATACTTCAAGAGTCAAACTCAAAGCATAGAAACATCAATTGTTCTAATAACACCTCTAAACATAGATTAGAGCGGAGCCAAGACACTTTCCTAGCTCACCCTCATAATCTCAAATGTTTAGCACAAAAAGTCTTAAAATAAGAAGAAAGTAGATAGTGTTCTCAGACTTAAGGACTCACCGAGCTTGTCTTTGAAGAATTTCACTAGCCTCATGGAGGATGATCAATAGGAGCTCCATTCCCTACATAGTGATATCATGTAGGAAAAAGTATGTGTTAGTATATTTGAATGTACTAAGTTTGTAGGATGCAATGCAACAAGACATAAGCCAATATAGTCAATATGCATAGTAATTGGCAATAGAAAAGCATAATCTCAATATGGCATGCATGATCACTTCTTGAGGTAAAGAATGCTAGTAAATTATTCAACTTGTATAGAATATAACACATGTGTAGGAAGAGACCTCAACTGACATAGAATAAGACCAAGCAAGTTACAATTTAGAATCCCGATGATTACCCCTTACCGATAAAGAGGTGGTTTACTTGCTGACGTAAACCGTACTTCACCCTACGGGAGCCCATTCTAATTCCGCAAAGTAACCTTTCCTATGGGAGCCCATCCTATTTCAAAAAGGATTTCATGAGAAACTTTACCTTACGTAAGCCCGTCCTATTTCAGGAAGAGTTTCAACAAAAAATACACTAAATAAATCCACTAGTATAGCAAGGGTATAACATAATCCTATGTTGGCACATAGTTCAAGGAAAGAGAACAAACCCTCTATCTATATGGTGCTAAGTCTAATTCCATATAATACTTACAATAATCATACATTAGTAATTCACAATAATCATGGAATCATGACACGAGTACCTCTAATAAACTTGACCTCTAATGGTGAGTCTAACTTGAAACATGAGAATAGATCATCATTAAACATTACGCTTGCATTAACATCAAAGGCTCACAAGAGGTAAAACCTTGAAAATAGGGCTTAACTTTATACTTGCATAATCATGGCTAATTTCATGACTTCATAACGTACTTGATAGCCCATATTCATCGTGAAGTCACTTGACTTATAAAACATGTAAATAACTTCAGAATTCTTGACTTGACATTTTATCAAACACTTGGTGGGTGTGTAATGCTTGTTTAAAATCATACAATTCAAGAGTGAAATCATGTAATAAAACTCAATGTAAATTAACTCACCAACATATTGCAAAACCCTCTTGCGAGATACCTTGAAATCCATCACCAAGTCTCATAATAGATCATAGTTTCATAGCTCAAAACATACATAGTCTCAATATACAAAACCAATACATAGTTTAAGCTTGAGGTAGATAGACATGTATATTTAATCAACATTTCATAAAACCCCAACATATTTCATGCTTATAATCCATAATAAAACATACCAATAGATAATATAGATTAAAAATATGTAATTTTCATAAGATAAGAAGATTGGGCATCATAGGTGAAAGGACCCAATGGTTGAAACCCATAAACCTCAAATTTGGAGATTTTCTTGATGAAAACTTGAAGAGAACTTGAAGCTTTAATGAAATTCTTGGGATCCAAAATTAAGCTTGGGACACTTGAATTTTGGTGAAATGTTTTGTTAAGTGTTGGAGAGGGTTTTGAGTGATGTGGAGTTGAAAAATGACTATGTATAGGCGTTTGTACTCATGAAAGGCCATAGGAACACTATCCCAATGCCTTACGACCAAAATGAAAAACATTAAGTGCAAACACACCTCTGCGATAGGTCCGCATCGCAGAGGCATCGTTAATGCCCTCTGAAAATTAAAATTTTGGCAAAAATGTAATTTCACTATGGATACTCAAAAATTAGGATTATACCCATTTTCCACTCAAGTTTTACCCCTGATCAACAATATGAAGTTAGAAGTTTGATATCACGCACAAATTTTGAGATCTATGGAAATTACTATTATAGGCAATTCTGAGGAACATTTTCAGGGCATTTCATTTGGGATATTGATTCAAAAGTCCTTCCCATTGAGTCAGTTTCAGTGGCCAATAAGTTTATTGATGTGTTTACCGATAAGATTCCCGATATTCCTCTCAAAAGAGAAAGACTTTGGTATCGACCTCCTCCCCGATACACAACCAATTTTCATTCTCTCCTTAGCATATAACCTCGGCGGAGTTGAAGGAGTTGAACTATCACGACCCAAGCTTAGGACCTAAGTGTGACACGGTGAATGAGAATCCAAAGGTGGCCCAAACAAGCTGTTTAGAATATCATTTATACAACCTTGGTTGCGAAGCAATTAAACAACAACAATAGAGAAAATAAAAATAAAGGGTCTAAGGGAAGTCTTTAATAGCATAAAAAAAGAGTCGAATCTCAAAGAATAATTACATCACTTGTCCAACAACACCTCAAACATAGATTGGGTGGGGGATAAGACAACTTTTTGGGCTCACCCTTTTTATATCAAGGTTCAATATAAAGAGATAACCAAACTAAGAGGGCAAAACTAGTATCCCCAAACTTGAGGACTCACCAATAGCTTATCTTCAAGATGACCAATTAGGCACGACAAGGATGACCATGAGGGGCTTTGGTTACTACATGGTCACATCATGTATGTATAGAGTGTGCATGAGTATGTTTGAATGTACTAAGCATTTAGGATGCAATACAACAAGAGATAGGCAACATAATAAAAATACATAAACATAGGCAAGAAATAGTATATTAGCACAATTGCATGATCATTGCTTGAAGTAAAACATACTTGTATGAAACATATTACATGTGTAAGAAGACACCATCATCACAGACCAAGTAAACTAGCACTTGGAATCCAAGGAATGTCACCTCCTTGGAAGGTGATTAAGGTATATACCCCTCAATTTGTAGATGGGCTTGTCACTCCCCATCATAGTGGTCAAGGTATAAACATCTCAACATGGTATATATACTCCTCAATATTAAACTCCATCAAAGTGGACAAGGTATATATACTCCTCAATATGGTAGATGGGCATAGCATCTCCATCAAAGTGGTCAAGTTATATACCCCTCAACATGGTAGATGGGCATAACACCCCCCATCAAAGTGTAGTCAACTTGCAACACTATAGATACTTTTCATGAGTTCAATACATACATACAATCATTTCATCATCATATAGTC
>JAOTQJ010163672.1:0-27167 GCA_025642045.1 Solanum sejunctum | reverse complement strand
AGATACTTTGACACCAAGTTACATGAGTTCCTGCTACAAAATAAAGTTCACAAATTATTCCAATTCATATGCATTTTTTTATTTACGTAATGTACTCTATTCACAGTCATGTTGTTCAGTGTGATTATCCGCATGTCACATGTTACATACACAGGCTTACAGCTCCAATATTATGGCCACCAAAAGAATCATCTCAAAGGTAATTGAAAGATACAGTATACATTTTTGATGGGTGGTAGCCCGAGGGGGTTCATGAAGGACCTAGCATAAGGACAATCCCGATACAGTATTATGGGTTGTAGCCCGAGGGGGTTCATACAAAACCTAGCATAAGGACGATCCGGATACAGTTACCATTGATCATTTGGTCATATGATTACACTGTGCACAAATTTTACAGTACAAATTTTACAGTAAACGTAAAGTGATATAAAGTTCATAAAGTACATGATTCGTCAGTATAACTATGGGTGGTCCCTAATCTTCCAAGATGCATGGTTTAATTTGAGTTGTTACTTGATATACAGTATATCCTTCCTTACATACTCAGTACATTATCCCGTACTGATGTCTCTTACGGGGGACCTGCATTTCATGTTGCAGGTATAGGTGCTAGTAGATCTCCCCAATAGGAGTACAAGATATTCAGCTGTTGTCATCAAGCTCTCGGTTGCTTCAGGGCTTCGTACATGTCTAGAGCTTACATGTTTTTATTGCACAATTTGTTGAGGCGGGGCCTGTCCCGACTATTGTTAGATGTTTTTCTTTATTTAGAGGCTTTGTAGACTATATAAAGCACAGTGAAGCCATATCTCGCACTTTAGATAGTGTGGCCCCTACGGACTAGTCATATGTATTTTCGTTTGGCTTGTTATCCCTGTTTAACTGCTTAAAGGCATGTCAAATATATGAAACCCTTATAATATGTACAGAACACATATACTTACAGGTTGGTTTTCCTGAGCCTTATCGGCAACGGGTGTCGATCTGCCCTATGGAACTTTAGGGTGTGACAGTTACAAAGGTTGAAGGAGGAAAAACTATATGCAGGGGGAGGATATAACACCCCAAAACTTACTTTATATATAAGTGTGAGTTTTGGCTTGATTTGGTGGTATTCTTATGGCATATAGTGTCTAAAGAAGAGATCAGAGTAGATCTGGCTAAGGTTGAGGCAGTTAAAGGTTAGTCGAGGCCAACTTCAGCTATTGAGATTCATAGTTTTGTGGGTTTAGCAGGGTGTTATAGGTGGTTTATTCATGGGTTTTCTTCCATTGTATCCCCACTAACTAGATTAACTCAGAAGAATGTATCTTTTCATTGGATCGATGAGTGCGAGGAAAGCTTCCAAAAGCTTAAAACTTTATTGACTACAACTCCCATTTTGAAGCAACTTGAGGTAGGTGTGGACTTCATGGTGTATTGTGATGCTCCAAGACTTAGATTGGGTGGTGTATTGATGCAAAAAGGAAAATTTATTACCTATGCATCTAGAGAGTTCAAGGTTCATGAGAAAAACTATCCTACTCATGACTTAGAGTTAGCAGCTGTGGTTTTTGTGCTTAAGCTGTGGTGTCACTATTTATATAGTGTACATTGCAAGGTCTTCACTTATCATAGGAGTCTTCAATATATTTTCAGTCAAAAGGATCTAAACTTGAGATAGCATAGGTGGATGGAGTTACTAAAGGACTATGATTTAACCATCTTATATCACCTAGAGAAGGCAAATGTTGTGGCTGACACCTTGAGTAGAAAGACATCTAACATGGGGAGTCTAGCCACCATTCAAGTGGAGGAGCGACTTTGGCCAGGGATGTTCAGCGTCTAGAAAATGGCCTAGTCGTGTTATAGCTTTCTGGTGAGGGTGGCATACTTGATTTCCTTCAGATTTGTGAACGTCAATTTAAGGATGAGAAGTTATGCGTCATCAGACACAAAGTGACTAAAGGAGAGGCTAATAAAGCAGTGCTTGATCCTAATGGTGTTTTAAGGATTGGAGGTCGAGTCTTTGTGCCTAAGGTAGGTGATTTGATTAGATTGATTCTTGAGGAGTCTCACTCTAATTGTTATTCCATTCAACCAGGAGTAGCGAAGACGTACCATGACCTGAGTCAGAACTATTGGTGGTGTACTATGAAAAAGGATATTTTAGAGTTTGTGGATAAGTGTTTGACTTGTCAGCAGGTTAAGTGTGAGCATTGACGGCCTAGAGGTGAGTTTCAGAGGATGCCCATTACTACATAGCAGTGGGATTAAATCACTATAGATTTTGTGGTGGGTTTGCCTACTACTGTGGGCAGTTATAACTCTATCTGGGTAGTCGTGGATCGATTAACTAAGTCTGCCCATTTTATTTTAGTCAAGGTCAAGTATACAACAGAGAAGTTAGCTGAGCTTTATATTATTCAAATAGTTAGACTGCATGGTGTACCCGTTTCTATCATTTTTGATCGGGGTTCACTCTTCACTTTATATTTTTGGAGGGTCTTGCAGTATGATCTAGGTAATCAGCTTGATATGAGCTTAGCCTTTCACCCTCAGATAGATGGACAGTCTGAGCAGACTATTTAGGTACTGGAGGACATGCTACGAGCATTTGTGATTGATTTCGGCACCCGTTGGGACCAACACTTGCCCTAAGCAAAGTTCTCCTACAATAATATTTATCACTCCAGTATTCAGATGGCTCCATTCGAGCCATTATATGGTAGATGGTGTAGATTTCTGATTGGTTGGTTTGATTCTGCCAAGATAGACTTATTAGATGTAGACTATCTTAGGAATACTATGGAAAAGGATCGTATGATTTTAGGATAGGTTGTTGGCTGCTCAGAGTAAATAAAAGTGTTATGCGGATAGGAGGGTTCGAGCCCTGGAGTTTATGGTAGGTGATCATGTTTGGCTTAGGGTGTCATCTATGAAGGGTGTTATGTGATTCGATAAAAAGGGAAAGCTTAGCCTGCATTTCATTGGCCCATTTGAGATCTTAGAGCGAGTTGGAGAGGTGGCCTACAAACTGGCCTTGCCACCCAACTTATCATCCATGCATCCTGTGTTTCATGTCTCTATGCTCCGAAAGTATGTGCCCAATGAGTCTCATACACTCTCATTAGATTTGGTGGCACTGAATCCAGACGTGTCATTTGAGGAGGAGCCTATTGCTTTTTTGGATAGATAGGTTCGCAAGCTTAGAAATAAAGAGATTGATTCCGTGAAGGTACAATGGAAGAATCATCCAGTTAGAGAGACGACTTGGGAGATAGAATCAGAAATGAGTGTTATACATCCTCATCTTTTCCAAACTTCAGGTACTTTATCTTATCTTATGTTCGAGGACAAACCTTAATTTCTTAGTGGTGGATAATGTAACGACCCCAAAATTTTCTCTACTTGAGTTGGAATAGTGTAAGAAGTATTTTGAAAAAAATGAGTGGGAGATTGTAGGTGGAACATTTTTTTTTGTATAATCAACATTGTCTCCTTTTTGCTATACTGACCGTTTCTCCATTTCTTCTTTTGAGTCCTCCATTATTTTTTTGAGTACTCCACTACTTCCAAATGCTCCACTAATCCACTTGCGTATATCTTATTCTCCACTAGTGTTTTACTAGTGTTTTCTATGCTCCACTTGGAGCAAGAGGCTCCAGGCATGCCTCTATATAAGATCTCACATTCTGCTCAATGTGGAACAGTGGAATAACGGGCGAAACAAAGTAAAATAGGAGAAAACAAGTGAGAAAGCAGGAAAAAAATATAATAAGAGAGACAGACGTGAAAAACAAGCGAGACATATACATATGTAAATTTATATACTACATAATATTATTTGAGAGCTCTTATTAGCTGAAGGGATGTATTTTATTGTGTAGAGCTTCGACAATTTTATTCTTGTAAGTTGCTCCTATTTTCTAAATCTTTTATAGTAAGATATTTTATATAAATGAGTTTATTTTCGTGTACATTTAAGTACTTTATTATGACAATATTATTTTTGATGAGTGATGAATTTATCTTGGTGTATCAAGTATAGTTTATTTGACCATAAAGAATAATTGTTGAGTAAAGCATATGCTGAAAAATTTAGTACATAACATAAATAATGGTTGTACATAAACAAAGGTCAATTATATGTCAACATGTAATACTGACACTAAGAGTGTATAGTATTAATGATATTTTATTAAATAATGGTGCTTTCCATGTGTTTCCTTCTTATTTTACGTAAAACGTTTTACATTATAATAGTTTTGACTGTTGCCATGTTGATTACTCCTTGAATTGTTGGGAGATAATGCAAGAGAATGGTACATAGTCTTGGCAATGTTATGATCAACCAAGTGAAATCTCTTTTCTTGATTTATGATGACATGTGGATATCCTAGGAGGATGTTTATACTTTTGTCCAATCCTTGCACATATTAGTATGTTAATTAAGAATGGTTGTGAATAAAGTAAGGTGAGGAATAGTAGTGGTGTAATGATAATGTGACCAATAAAATCTTTTCTTGGAGAAAATAAAATAAGATAAAATCAAAAAAATAAACAATGTAATATGAGTGTTGGTGGGTCCCTTTAGTTCATATAACCAATTTAAAGTGTTAAATATGTATTATGTGAATTGTCCAGATCAAAAGAGTAAGCTTGATTTAAGCTTTTTTCGTGGTTACCGTCACTGATTTGGTAAGCAATGGCAACACTTTGGATGATATCATTTTGTAATTTTATTATAATTTAAATGATGATATATTGAGATATAGGCAATTAAGTAATTAATATGTTGTATTATATTAATATCGTTAGAATTATATTATTTGGACGAATAAAGACTTAATCCTAGACTTAAAATTTGAGAACTTGACTATAGATTTTTGGGTATTTTTAGATTGGTAATCTTATAGTAATAATTTATTTGACTAGATTGTGGTGTTACGGATTTCATTCAAAAAAGAAAGGCCAAAGTGCTAGATTGACCATGATTTGACTAAGGCAAGTGAACTTTTAGAACTTTATAATTCTCATAGAATTCTCAAGTTTACCTTTCTCCTACGTGTGGTACGTGAAATATTTTAATATTATAAAAAATAAGATAATTAAAAATGTAAATGTGAGTTGGTGTGTTATTATGATAGTTAAATTGATAAATTTGGTTAAGTGATGAGAATTCTATATTTTTGATATATATATTGTTGTGGTTGGAGATAATGAGTGGATTTGACTGCGGAATTCATATCATGTTCATTCATTCCATGAAATGCATATTTGCATTGATTCCAGATATTGATATCAGTGAGATGGAAAATATTGAGATTGAGGTCTTTACCGGTCCAGATATGATGTCTAAGTCTTTGCCGGTGAAATTATGATGATAATATTGTGATACCGAGGTCTTTGATGGTGAATTTATGATGATATTGTGATGCAGTGATCTTTACCGGCATATTTATGATGATATTGTGACACCGATGTTTTTACTGGCGATGATGTGATATTGAGGTAATTTTTTTCAGTGATGTTATAATGCCGAAGTCTTTGTCAGCGACTATTGCGTAAGAATTGCATTTCACTCTTGCATATTATTGCATAGCATAATGTTATTCTTATGATTGATTATTCTATCATTTTTAGCTTGTGCTTAGGAATTGTGATATGGTGAAATACCATCTTTATTATGCTTTATTTATTGCTGGGTTGGGAATAATTTTCTGTGCAGGTTGTAGTCGTGGAGATCAACTGGGACGAAAAGGAGTTTGTGTATTCTATTAGACTTCCTATATTTTGTAAGTTGACTTGCTGGGTACTACATGGTATATAGTACTTACCCCTTGCTTCTATACTTCTGTATATTGTGAGCTCGAACAGTGAATAGTATTTTTCTTGATCCTCCGAGGTTTCCTAGGAGATGTATAGAGGTAACTGTTGACATATGGCTGACTCTCTTGTTCCTATTTCTTCTGTGCTTATTCTATTCAAGGAGAAGAATAGTTTGGACTTGTATTTCTTTGAATTTCTGTATTGTTAGTGGCTTGTACGCGTGACAACCAATCCTTTGGTGATATTTATGTTTCAGGAAATTCTCAGCTTTAGTTACATATTCTAGGTAATTACTTCTGCGTGATATGTTTATTATCCCCTTGAGTTAAGGATGACTTGTTCTGATGGGATTGAGTAAGTGCCACCACGCGCAATTTTTGGGTCGCGATAAAAAGAACCCTTGACATCAACATTAACATCTACGTCTATGTCTATGAAGCCTTTGTAGTATCATCTAAGACGGTACCATGACAGGACATGGCTCCCAACTATTAAGTAAAAAGACTATCCAATCATAAAAATAAAAATCCTTCAAATGCTAGGGAGGACTCACCACTGTCAGGATTGAAGATCTCTGAACCTCAATGATCGGGCTATTGAAGTCCTTGGTCTATCGAATTTGCATCACAAAATGATACTATGCCAGAGGGGCATTAATACATGGAATATGTTATATGTAAAATGGTCTAAGAAAAAGGAAATAGTATAATTTACACTCATCAATCACTCAGCCTCACCTCAAATATAAGAGACAAGACTCTATCACTTCACTAGCTATCAAACATCAAACCTTCACATCACATCGAAGTTCTATCATCATGGAACCTATCTAGGAGTTTCTATAATTGATAACCATTACCTATGAGTTGGTAATGATACAACGAAGAGATGTCATTGTCATATCCGTCCAGTACCTTGACGAGGTAAAGGACGTGTTTGTCAATAGACCCAAAAGTCTATCAAGTCCTCTTTTGGGACAAAGGAAACATCCACTTTCACAGTCCAATCCTCTCCTATGCTGGCCATGTAGTTAATGGGTTCGAGTGGGACACACTCTTACCCATTTCGGTGCTAATACTCCTCCCAAGACTCAATATACTCATAAGTCTATCAGTCGATCAAGAACTCTCATTATCTAACCTCTACGGGCAAGACTATCTATACAATCTAAGGGGATTTTTTCCCATTAAACTCTATCAGCAATAATTTCACCTATCATAGTCGTCCGTACACTCAATTCAGGACTCAAACTCAGTCAGACATCATTCTCACACAGGCTCTAAACATCCCCTAAGTTCATTATTCAAGTCACTATAGGGAGGAAATTTTAAGGATCTAGTCACAATCACATAGTAATGAAAATATACAGTAAAAGTAAGCACGATGATTATCACTTCATGATAGAAAATTATAGCTTAAGGAATTAAAAACATGCATTCAAAATAGTGTACAAGAATTAAAGCAATTATTCAAGAATTTGGAGGAATTTTTCAAGAACTCCTAAATCAAGATTCTAGTCATGAATTATGTCATCCTAACTCTATTTTGGCTAATGGGAGGTCAATCCCATGCTTTTAGGTAGCCTTTACATACTTGGGGATGACAAATCTTTGAAGAATCTTCAATTCCTCTCTGAAACCGTTCCTTTCCTCTCCTTTTTCTCTCTTAGAATTAGTGTAAAATTAATAGAGTTAGAGTAGTTTTGAGGTTGAAAACCCTTTTGTACGAATTATACTTCAAAAATCGTGTGGGAGATATAAAAATATGGCGAGAAAAGGATGAAATTGCCCTTCCTGAATTCAATTAAAAACTGCTTCTACTATGCACTAGTGCGCGACGCGCACTAGTGTAAAAATATACTTTCTTTTGAAATTTGATTTTCGTCAAATTTTTGAAAACAACTAAAGTGTGCTACTGCGTCCTCTCTACGTCGCGGAAGGAGTGAGGAAACCACACTATTTTAAGCTCACTTTGTAATAATTATGCTGCATTTTTTTATATTAAAGTTGAGTCAAGTCTATTTTCTGACTTAGTTTTTTGCACTGATTGTAAATCTGATCTGGGATTTTCCATCAGACCTTGGGAAGAGACATTGTGCACATAATAAAGTTTAGGGGCATTTTAGTAATTTCATGAGGTGTTACATCATCTCCCCCTTAAACACATTCATCCTCGAATGATAAGTGAAGGACGAACGGGGGCTCAAATAACTTCAGAATTCTTCTCCTTCCTCACTCGGGAATAATTGAACCCTCCCTATCCATCATCTGTCTTTCTCTATCTTAGACTCAGGAATGGAATAAAACAAGGAGTCAACTTAATGGAAGGGAATACTCAGAATTGAGAATATTTACTTTTGACATTATCATCACTTGGCACGAATAGATGTAGATATTTGAGCTTCATCGTCTCAACTTCCTGCGTAGCTTCCTCCACGAACTGATTCCTCCCTAGGACTTTAACGGAGGATATTTCTTTATTCCTCAGTTTATGAACCTGTGGGTCAAGAATCTAGACTGGAACTTCTTCTAATGCTAAGTTGTCTTTCACCCCTGTACTCTCTACCAAAATCGCTAAGGCTGGATCCCTCGGATACTTCCTTAACATAGATACATTGAACATCGGGTGAATTCCATCTAACTTGGAAGGTAAGCCTAACTCGTAGGCAACCTTTCCAATCCTTCTTACAATCTAGTATGGCCCAATGTAGTGGGGACTTAGCTTCTCTTCTTATCAAATCTCATGATACCTTCATAGGTGACATGTTCAAGTACACGCAATCATCTACCTCGAACTCCAAGTCTCTTCTCCTCATATTTGTATATGACTTCTGGTGACTCTGAGATATCTTCAACTTTCGTGAATGACTTTCACCTTATCCATATACTGGTGTACGAGGTCGAGCCCAATTAACTCAGCTTCACCCACCTCGAACCCGCCAATTGAAGACCTACACCTTCTTAAGTATAATGCCTCACACAGGGCCATCTGAATGTTGGCATGATAGCTATTATTATATGCAAACTCAATCAATGATAAGTGATCATCCCAGTTTCCTTTGAAATCAATCACGCATGCCCTCAGCATATCCTCCAATGTTTGGATAGTATGCTCTTCCTGCCCGTCTGTTTGAGGGTAAAAAGCGATACTCAAATTCACCTTCTTACCCAATACCTTCTGGAACAATCTCTAAAATTTAGAGGTGAATTGAGCTCCTCTGTCTGAGATAATAGATAATGGAATACCATGCAACCTCACGATCTGCCAAATATAAAGTCGGGCATGCTCTTCAGCCGTATAGGTTGTCTTCACCACCAAGAAGTGGGCTGATTTAGTCATCATGTCTACCATCACCTAATTGAATCATGCTACTTTTTGGATTGGGGTAAACCCATGATAAAGTCCATGTTGATCAACTCTCATTTCCATTCCTGAATTTCAAAAATTATGAGCTAACCCACAAGGTTTCTGATGTTTAACATTAACCTGTTGGCCATTGGGGCACTTGGAAATGAACTCCGCAATGTCTTTCTTTATCCTATTCCAAGAATAGGTTTCCCTCAAGTCGTGGTACATCTTGGTGGAGCCAAGATAAATGGAATACCTCGTACAATGAGCTATGGCCATGATTCTATCTCGAACACCATCAACATCAAGTACACACAATCTCTCTTGGTACCTCTATACCCCCATCTCCCCCTTTAGAGAAAACCATCAACTTTTGCTTGTGAATCGTTTTTTTCAATTGGAGTAAGACAGGGTCTTGGTCTTGCTTTTCCTTCACCTTAGACACTAAGGATGAAGCGGAACCATTCTAAATATTAACCCCGCCTTCGTTGTTCTCCTCAAGCTGCACTCCCAATCGAGCCAAGCTATGCACTTCCTTGGCTAATTTTCTCTTCCCCTCTTCCACATAGGTAGTGCTACCCATAGACATCCTGTTAAAAGCATCATCAACAATGTTAGCCTTACTTGGGTTGTAGAGGATTCTCATATCATAGTAGTTGAGGAGCTCTATCCACCTCCTCTACCACAGGTTGAGCTCTTTCTGACTGAACATGTACTGCAAGCTCTTGTGTACAGTGAACATGCCCACATGCACCCTATACAGATAGTGACGCCAGATTTTAAATGCAAACAGCACTGCTGCCAACTCAAGATCATGAGTCAAATAATTCCTCTCATGGATCTTAAGCTGTCTGGAAGCATAAGCTATCACTTTCCCCCTTTGTATCTGTATACAACCCAATCCCACTCTGATTGCATCACAGTATATCATGAAGTCGGTTGTCCCCTCTAGCAAGGTCAACACTAGTGTTGTAGTCAATCTAGTCTTTAACTTTTGAAAACTTTTTTCACATGACTTAGATTACTCAAATTTAGCCTTCTTCTAAGCCAGATTAGTCAATGGGGCTAACAAAGAAGAGAAGCCTTCAACAAATTTGCGATAGTACCTGACCAAGCCCAAGAAACTTCTTATTTCTATGGGATAAGTGGGTCTTGGCTAGTTATTAATGCCTCAATCTTCTGAGTATCAACCCGAATACCATCTCCCAGAATAACATAGCCCAAGAAAGCCACTAGCTTGGGCAAAAACTCACACTTGGAGAATTTCTCATACAATTCATGATCTTTGATTGTTTGCAAAACCACTCTAAGGTGATTAGCATGCTCCTCTTCATTCCTCAAATAAACTAGGATGTCATCAATAAACACAATCATGAACATGTCAAGATATGGTCTGAATACCCTGTTCATCATGTCCGTGAAAGTTGAAGGTGCATTTGTCAACCCGAAGGACATGACCAAGAACTCAAAGTGGCCATAGCTTGTCCTAAAGGCTGTCTTTGGAATATCACTTTCCCTTACCTTTAATTGATGGTAACCTGATCTGAGATCTATCTTGGAGAAACAGGTAGCACCCTGAAGCTGGTTGAAGAGGTCATCTACCCTAAAGCCTCCTATACCAGTAGTAGTAGTAGCACTCCTCTGCTGATTACTAGTTGGAGATGCTTTCAAAGACTAAACTCTGCCACTCACCACACCATGCCTCCTCTTTGGGCACGCATAGCTAAAATGACAAGTCTGACCAACGGCATAGAACACATCCTTACCAACACGACACTCTCCTAGATAAAGCTTACCACACTTACTGCAAGGTGTCTTTCCTCTTATATCCTGGGTCAGACTGGCCTGAGAGTGGGTGCCCGGGGTCCTGAAACTTTGAAAAATCTGAGATTTCTTATCATACCTGGTTGGTTACATGGGCGCACTTACTGTAGATGGTGCCGGATGTGATAATCTCTTCTAAAAATAGGATTTATCACCTCTGTTCTGTCTTTGCAGGCTAGGCTTATGTCCCGCTGACTTCGTCTTTCTACTCAAGTGTTCTTCTTTATCACTCCTCTTATCTTTCTCTGTCTGCTGAGCATACACTAAGAGTTTGGAGATGTCCATACCAGGAATCAGCAACGCTGCCTTGCACTCTCTCTGCATATGCCTAGCCATGCCAGACACAAACCTCCTCATCCCTGCCTCATATCCTTCACCATCTCATGAGCGTATTTTGACAGTTTGATAACCTTAAGGCTATACTCTTTCATAGTCATTTCTCTCTGCTTCAAATTCACAAACTCATCCACCTTTGTTTCCCTTAACTCTTAAGGAAAGAAGTGATCAAGAAAGGTGGCTTCGAACTCATCCCATGTTACAGGCTCCGCATCCTCACCCATACTCCCCTCCCACTAACTGTACCATACATTAGCCACTTCCTTCAGCTGATAGGACACAAGCTTTCAACTCCTTCCAGCTCATCTGCATAAATGGCCCTAAGAACCTTATACATCTCATCAATAAAGTTTTGCGGGTCCTCCTTCACCCTCGACCCCATGTATACTAGCGGGTACATCCTCAGAAAGTACCTGAGCTGAGTTAAAGCTGAGGGCTCCTATAAACTAAAACTAGGAGCCTGAGAACCATAGCTATTTCCCTGTGAGGCCACCAACTGATTGAACATGGTATAGCTTCTATGAATTCCACCTCAAATAGAGGGAGTTGGCTGGGATTGAGCAGAAGGTGCACGAGGGACCTCAACTGTCCTAGTCAGGCATACCATTTTCTTATCTAAGTTTGCACCTAAACCTCGAGTTGGGTGTTCTCAGCGACTAGAGCTGTGGCATCTCTTTGGGAGGCTGTTCTTTTGGGCAGCATTTTCTGTAAGCATAAAATGCACGAGTTAAGAGCAGAATTCCACAGGTTAACTTCGTAGCACGATTTTAGATCATAGAAAAAGGGTAACACTTCCTAATGTCCTGTAGCCTCCTGCTTATGAAGTGTGGTTCACAACACACCATAAAAAAACTCTACTAAACACGGCTTCATAGACTCCCTAGGATACTCGAAGTCTAGGCTCTGATACAAAGTTTGTCATACCCCAAGAGGGTACCCTACAAGTGAATGGCACTTGAAAACTATTGTTTGGACCCAAGTGGACCACTCAGCCTCTTCACTATCGTTCAGTCAATTCCTCAGTGGAAAAGAAATTATATAATGAATATAAATATTATCTAATCAGTGGGCTTAGACTATCAACATCAGCCTATCATAAGAAAATAGAATAGATAACAGAAATTTCAATATGTAGAAAAGAAGTATGAGGGAAAAGAATCCTCGACATCAACATCAACATATATGTCTATGTCTATAAAGCCTCTATACTATCGTCTAAACCAATACCATGACAGAACAAAGCTACCAAATATTAAGTAAATGACTATCTAATCATAAAAATAAAAATCCTCCAAATGCTGGGGAGGACTCACCACTGTCAAGAATGAAGAGCTCTAAACCTCAACGATCGGGCTTTTGAAGTCCTCATTCTATCGAATCTACATCATAAAATGATGCAGTGCCAGAGGGGTAGTAGTACGTGGAATATACTATATGTAAAATGGACTAAGAAAAAGGAAACAGTATAATTGACACTCATTAATTACTTATCCTTACCTCAGATATAAGAGACAAGACTCTATCACCTCACTAGCTGTCAAACATCAAACCTACACAACACATCAGATTTCTATCAACATGAAATCTATCTGAGAGTTTCTATAACTGACAACCACTACCTATGAGTTGGTAGTGATAGAACGAAAAGATGTCATTACCACATCCGTCCAGTACCTTGTTGGGGTAAAGGATGAGTCTATCAATGGTTCCAAAAGTCTATCCAGTCCTCTTTTGGGACAAAGGAAACATCTACTTTCATAGCCCAATCCTCTCCTACACTTGCCACAAAGTTAATGGGTTTGAGTGGGATATACGCTTACCCATTTTGGCACTAATACTCCTATCAAGACTCAATATGCTCGTAAGTCTATCAGTCCATCAACAACTCTCATCACTCAACCTCTATGGGAAAGACTATCTATCCAATCTAAGGGAATTGTTTTCCCCATTCAACTCTATCAACAATAATTTTAGCTATCACAGTGATCCACACACTCAATTCAGGACTCAGACTCAGACATCATTCTTACACATTCAAGGCTCTAGGCATCCCCTAAGTTCATTGTTCAAGTTATTATAGAGAGGAAATTTTAAGGATCTAGTCACAATCACATAGTAATAAAAATATATAGTAAAAGTAAGCATGATGATAATTACTCATGATATAAAATTATAGTTTAAGGAATTGAAACCATGCATTCAAGAGAGCGTACAAGAATTAAAGCAATTATTCAAAAATTTGGAGAAATTTTTCAAGAAACATTCAAGAACTCCTAAATCAAAATTCTAGTCATGAATTTTGTTATCCTAACTCTATTTTGGTACATGGAAAGTAAATTTCATGCTTTTAGGTAGCCTTTACATGCCTGGGAATGATGAACTTTTGAAAAATCTTGAATTTTCCTCTGTAACCCTTGCTTTCCTCTCCTTTTTATCTATTAGACTTAGCGTAAAATTAATAGACTTAGAGTAGTTTTGAGTTTAAAAATCCTTTTGTACGAATTATACTTCAAAAACTGTGTGGGGGATATAAAAATATGTCGAAAAAAGGATGAAATTGTCCTTCTCAAATTAAAATAAAAAAGTTGCTTCTCCCATGCACTAGTGCACAAAGTGCACTAGTGTAAAAATACACTTTTTCGCAAAATTCAATTTCTGTCAAATTTTTGAAAAAAACTAAAGTGTGGCTCCATGTCATGGAAGGGGTATAGAAATCTCACTATTTCAAGCTCACTAAAAACTAATTTATATTTTTCACGTTAAAGCAGAGTCAAGACCATTTTTCGACTCAGTTTTTTGCACTGATCATAAATTCAGTCTCAGATTTTCCATCAGACCTTAGGAAGACACGTTGTGTGCATGATAAAGTTTAAGATCATTTTAGTAATTTCACGAGGTATTACAAAACTAAAGTCCTCAATTCCATACAAGCTTCTGGTTAAGCCGTAAGATCAAGAGTTTCTGTCCCGTATTAGTTAATTCCATCCAAATGTTGGTTTATGCACTCCTTTTACTATGAAATCATGTCTTTTAAGAATTTTGTATGAATTTGCATTGTTGTAGAATATTTACTGTAAAAGATATATTCTGGAGAATCTTAAATCTATTTCAAGAAAAGAAAAGCTAGAATAGGTATAGTTTGAATCAAGTTAAAGCGTATTTTCTTTGAGATTTCTTTGCCAATTAGCTGAGTAACCTAGCATGTTTGAAAATACTTGAAAAGATACTAGTTTTAGTCAAGTTAAAGAATTCAGTCCAGAAAGTTAAGTACTAAGTTGGTCTAAGTCCTCAAAAGATCAAATTTCAAGAATTCATAATCTTTAAGGATGAGCTGTATAAAGGTCATTTTTGGGAGTATTATTGAGCATCGATATAAGTGAGAGTAAAATTAATTACTCGAACTCATAAACTATATAGCCAACATAGGATAAGATTGTAACATGGTACCTTCCTTATTAGCCACTGAGATGACGCAATTTTGGGATGGATCCACTCCCCTAGTTCTTCATCCCCTACCTGACAAAGTATAGGACGGATCTGGCAGCATGGGCGAAATGTTGTATCACCACAAAGCTCATAGTGGATTTTTCGGTTAGATAAAATCCCCAAGCTAAGAAGATTTGTTGTACTTACAAGTTTTCAACATGTTAATTTTAGCATACTAGGTATCTGTTATTATTGTTATTTCATTATGAGTTTATGCCTTTTTGATAAATATTATGTTATTCTGAGTTACTATTTTGGCCATCTTATATATCGTATATTCCACGTACTGACGTCCTTAGGACCTGCATTATTTTATGATGCAGACGCAGGTGACAGAGTTCCTAAGCAGCCGCTTCGTTGAGAACTAGACAACTTCTAGTCATTTGGTGAGGCCTCTTCTCAGTCAGAGGCTCTTAAGTTACTTACATTTTATTTCAGCATTTATTTTAGTTCTGGCAACTTGGGACTTATCCCAGTAGTCCTTTCAGACAGCTTTAGTAGAGGTTTCATAGACTATATGTCAGTATTCTGGTTCTAGTTCATCCAGTTATTGCTTGTGAACTTTTAAACTCTATTTATGTAGACAATTCTTATTTAGCTTGTTATTTTTACAGCCTTTCAACTATTGTTTAAGTCTTACGATAAGTAGGTAGTCAGGCCAAGTGATTAGCTTGGGAGCAGAAATGGTTTTTGAGTGTTGGCCATGTCCAGGGTGTAGGCTCGGGCGTGACAGTTCACCTATATAGAAGGCACCACGGGCCATGTGGCACTACACGATCCATGTGGAGTGCTTATGATGCAAAACTTAGGCGAAAATGTTGATGGAAGAATAGTCCACGCCTGGCCACACGGCTATCGAAGGTTGCCATAGTCCGTGAAAGGGTCGTGGCACCATACTTGACCTAAATGCTCCCTCCCATGCCAACCTTGTCTCACACACCAACCATACAGCCAGCCACACGGCCCGTGACACTGGCCATGCCCCATCACTTAGATGAAAAATTGTCATTTCAAGCCCCAAGTCAATCCCACAGGTCGTGAGATGCCTGATTGCCCGTGTAGGTGTCCGTGTGGCAACACTACACAGGAGGGTCTTATAAAAACAGTCATAACTCCTTCATCCAAATTCAAAATGAGGTGAAATGAAGTATTTTGGAAAGATAATTCAAAGAGGTTTTGTTTGATAGATCGTGGTCCACCCAATTCATTTTAGCTAAGAGATATGCCCCTTTAAAGTTGACCCTTCTATCAGTACTTGTGAAAAACTTAGCGGATGAAATTTCTTTAAACTTGACTTGATGTATGAGACCCATGATGGACTTAAACAACATAAATGAGCTTGAATTGAAGTCTTTAAAGTGAACTTAGATCGAACTTGGAGGTTCCATAATGTGTCACCTTGGCCCAAAACTTTACGAGACCAAATCTCAAGCATCACCAAAGCTATAAAAAAAATTCGGGTCCTTACACATGATTTCAACCTAAGTTAGTGGATCAATTATCTAACTCCATACATTCTTTTTTGACAAATGTACCTATTAAAGAAAAGACGTGAATGCTTGATAGTTATAGAAACGTTGGTGATCAATTTCTTACCACTTCATCATCTTATGTTCTTAATTACATAGTAGATGCTTAATATATTCACAATTAAATTGTGTAGCTTAAATATCATGAAGGATATTGTGTCTTATATTCTCATGTTTAATTGTTAATTCAAATATTTGCTTAAATTGTATTCATACATTTTTTATAAAATTATACCTTTCTTAATTTGAAATACACGTGCAAAGCACATGAAGAAAACCTCATATAAGTATAAATGTCAAAATTAAACAGGCTATAATTATCAATTTACCATATTGCAATACACTGAAAATCAAGTTTTAAGATACCAAATAATATATAATTTTGTACCATAATAATAAGTATTATTAAAAACTTAAAATTAAAATATACCTATTTCTATTAGGAGGTGTACAAACTGCTTTAATAGATTGTACTTTCTGATGCATTAAAAGAACCAATCAATTTTCAATTTTATTTCTAGATTCAATGAAATGTGTTTTTTTCTTTTTATAATATTAATTATAATTAATAACAAACTTAAAATTGACAACTGTCCTCCACTTATCTATGGCGCTTTTGTCTTTGTCTAAAAATGTGAAAAAGAGAACAAATAACAATTGTTTGTCCATGGCAGAAAAAACGAGAAACAAAGTTGAAGGTATGAATTTTGCTAAGCGCAATGAAGCATATCTTTCCTGACTATATTTTTCCATCCATTAACTATTTCAAGAGTGAAATTGTTACAAATTACCTAAACATGGAGGACTCATGAACACTAAATTAGCTACATCTGATGAGATCTAGCTTGGGGAGCTACAAATCATTGCATGCATGTGATGAGAGCTACAAATCACTTTAATTTAGAGAGATTCACATTAGCTAAAAATTGCCCAAATTCATAGCTCAAGTACAATAATTTCATATCCATGAAGAACCTCTCAAAGTAAAATAAAATTGCAAATTATGGATTACATTCTCATTTGTATAGAAAGAATCAAAATGTATTGGGTTTGTCTTCTTCCCCTTCACTATTTTTTTATTCTAATCATTGCATGTGTTGTTCGCTTTGTGCTGAGGTACTTGTTCTTTTCAAATCTTTGTATAAAATTTTTCATTATCTTATAATTTAAAAGATTAATTATTTTAGTGGATATTAAATCTTTAAAAATGTCAGCTATTACTTTTTTTTACTTAGTTTAGATTTTGTATAAAAAATAATTTTTTTAATTGTTTTGGGGAAAAATTCATCTATATTGATAAGTAACTACCTAAAGGAAAAAAGTTGTAGGATGGAGCTAAAACTTCACTGCCTAAACCTCCACCGTCCTAGAAAAAAGACTCGCGCCATTATTCAGTCTTTTTCTTTCCCAATTATTGCCCACGTTATATATTAATACTTTATGTGAATCTTTTCATTTTCCCCCAAATATAAGCACATAAAATTCATCAATAGTTCTTGGATTGTCTGTTTCATAACCCTTTAAGCTAAGCAGTAAATATTCTTTATTGAGTTATTGTTTTAAAAGTTGATAAGTCAATTGTAGATTCTTATAATATACTTTATTTGCTTGGTTAGGATACACTATTTATATAATTTTTGGTTGATTGGTTATATACTAAAGAACATCCAATGTATGGAACTTCTATTTTGAAATCCCCTTGATAAACTGATTTATCTAAGATAGTTGTGAAAGGGTTTCAAGAATTCTCTTAGGTCTACAATTTTTGAGCATCCAGTTGCATAAAATTTATTGTTCTTATGCTAGGTTTCCTTCACATTATCATGTTAAATAATGAAGTTTTTTGCGCAGAGGAACATCTGATCTTTACTACATTTGTTCTTATTCTTCATCATTGCTAGTTAAGAAAATATAAAATTGTGAAGGATGTAGTAGAATACTTTTTGTATTGCCTTCATATGTTGAGGTACAAGTTTTGTGAAGTTCTGACTAAACTAAGCTACTAAAACGAAATAAGAAAAAGTATAATACTATTGCAACTAAGACCAAGTGAAAACAATTGTCTTTCTACTTTAATTATAAATTTTATCATATTTGAATATCTAGTTATTATATTTATCATGCTATTGACCCTACCCATATAATCAGAAAA
Organism: Solanum sejunctum; assembly: GCA_025642045.1. Lineage (NCBI taxonomy): Eukaryota > Viridiplantae > Streptophyta > Magnoliopsida > Solanales > Solanaceae > Solanum > Solanum sejunctum. Next base: position 8,678 of record JAOTQJ010163672.1, on the reverse strand, counting down.
GAAAATTTATAAGTAAATGAGTTCAAATTGTCAGTGGATATATAAAAGGTTCACTAGAGGTTTGTACGATCCTGAATTCGTAAAGGGTGTAGAACGATTTATTGATTTTTCTATGAGTCATCCAGAAGGGAGAGATGGTGAGAGATTAAGGTGTCCATGTAATTAAAAAAATGTCAAAATAGAAGCTTTGAAAATGTTCGTACTGTCCATGGACATTTATTAAGTAATGGTTTTGTACCGGCATATCATGTATGGTACTTGCATGGAGGTAATAAGGTTACGAGTAATACAAATAAAAAATAAGTGATGTACAACTGGATCATACTGTGGACAATCTACCGATGAATGTTGGGGCTTTTGATGAGCTTGGACTGACTATTTCATATCACAGGATGGTCCATGAGGCTGCTTGTCCCTCATTTAATCCAAATGATATGGAAGAATCACCTAATCCAGATGCACAAAAGGTTTTATGACCTGATTGATGCTGCAAATCAAGAACTGTCAATTGGTTGGGAAACACACTCTTAATTATCAGTTGTTGTTCATTTCTTGCGCATTAAGACTGAACATCACCTCTCTGAAAGATGTTTTGACAACATTTTGTCAATGTGTGAATGAGTTGATTCCTCCTGATAATTTGATGCCAAAAAATTTCTATGAAACTAAGAAGTTAATTAGGGGAATGAACATGCCAATTGAAAAAATTCATAGTTGTATTAATGCCTACATGATTTAATGGGGAGAGGACAGCGAACTTGTATAGTGCAAGTTTTATGGTCATTCTAGGTACAAACCTACTAGTCAAAGATCTATTTCAAAGAAAAATCTTGTACCATTTAAACAAATGCATTACTTTTCACTTACTCTACGGCTGCAACAACTGTGTTCTTCTAAAGCAACTGTTGCACACATATGATGGCACAGTGAGCATGAAGCAGAGGAAGGTGTAATGCATCACTGTTCAGATTCACCTGCATAGAAACGCTTTGATAAGACATATATATCTTTTTTATAGGAAAGTCGTAATGTTAGATTAAGGCTAAGTACAGATGGATTTTAGCCATTTAGACAAACTGGAAAACAATATTCATGTTGGCCGATAATTGTGATGCCATATAACTTGCCTCCTTGGATGTGTGTGAAAGAGCCTTACTTGTTTTTGTCTTTTATATTTCCTGGGCCGAAAAATCCTAAGTAGCAACTAGATGTAATATTCTTGCAACCTTTGATTTATGAAATGAAGAATCTATGGAATATAGGTGTCAACACATATGATATCTCTAAGAAGCAAAATTTTGAAATGCGAGCTGCTTTGATGTGGACAATAAGCTAAGTGACTTTCCTGCATATTCAATGTTGTCTGGGTGAAATATAGCAGGCAGGCTAGCATGTCCAAAATGCATGGAGATATCAGATTCTTTTACTTTAACAAAAGATGGTGTAGAATCTTGGTTTAAAAATCATCATAAGTTTCTACCCTTGAATCATCCATATAGAAAGGACAAGAACTCGTTTAGAAAGAACAGAGTGGTGACCACACTTCGTGACCCAGTACGATCGGGTTCTAATGTTTCAAAGGAAATAGAAGAATCGGGACCTAAAAAAGAAACAAAACTTGGGGCTGATATTATTAATCGTCGAATTAGCAAGTTTTTTAGTTGGAAGAAGAGAAGTATATTCTGGGATTTGCCATATTGGAGTACCAATCTCATTTGGCATAACCTTGACGTAATGAACAATGAGAAGAACTTCTTTGAAAATGTGTTCAACACGGTGTTGGATGTAGATGTTAAAACAAAATATAATCCCAAATCTAGAGAAGAATTAAATGAGTTCGCCCGATATCCTGAATTACATGTTCGTGGTAGTGAATATTCAAAATCAATTTACACACTAAAAGAAGAGTCAAAAAAGCTTTTGTGTGAATGGGTGAAAAATCTAAAATTTTCGGATGGATATGTCTCAAATATAGAACAGTCTATGGACATGAAAAAACACAAGGTATTTGGTATGAAAATCCACGATTATCACGTATTCATGCAAAGATTGATCCATATTGCATTTCATGAGCTACTACCAACAAAAGTGTGGGAAGTACTTACTGAGATGAGCCTTTTCTCAAGGGATCTCACTTCTACAATAGTGCTGAAGAGGATATAGTAAGACTTCAACAACAAAATACCTAAAATTCTTTGTAAATTAGAGCGTATATTCCCTCCTTGCTTCTTTAATTCAATGGAACATCTCACTGTGTATCTTGATTGTGAAGCAAGGCTAGCTGGATTGGTACAATATTGATGGATGTATCCATTTGAGAGGTAAGATATTATTTATATAGTTCAAGTACTTTATTTTTCAGTATTACAAGCAACTAATGACTTGAGTTCATGTGATATTTTTAGAAATCTTCGAAGATATAAATACAATCTTCAAAATAAGGCATACGCTGAAGGACCTATATGCAATGCATATTTAGTTGAGGAAGCTTCATCATTCTGTTTACACTATTTCGAGCCTCATGTTTATACAAGGCATAGGAAAGTGCCACAGAATAAAGATGTTGGCATAGGTGAATTCGATGGACAGAATAGTAATCTATCTATATTCACCTATCCAGGTCATAGATTTGGGGAGCAAAATCTGAGATATCTAACAAAAGAAGAACTTATGTAGCTCATATCTATATTTTATTAAATTGCATAGAAGTATAGCTATATATGGAGTAAGATTTCAAGCTTCTGCTTTCATTTATACATTAAAATTATCAAAAGAACTTACATATCATTTGTTTGATGTGATCTACGGGAATTTTATTGATCCCCTTTGCCAAAACTTTTCACAAATTACAGAGTAGGAAGTGGATAAGAGACTTGATGAAGATTTTGCATCATAGTTCAAAAGATATGTGAGCACTCGTACAATATGTACCACTTTTACTTACTTTGCTTGTGAGAAATTCTTATTTTTATTTATTTAACAGGCTCAACTCCATATTGATAATAAATTCATCAAGGCCCTTACAGAAGGTCCACGTTGATCAACAAAGCCATACACTAGTTATTATGTCAATGGCTTTAAATTTACTGAAATTAAAAGTTTTTCTAGAGCATCTAGTAACAGCGGTGTATGCATTAAAGGAACCAAATGTATTGCAAATGACAGTGACTATTATGGCATGCTTACTGATATTCTTGAATTGGAGTACAAGGGTAGTATGCCAATAAAAAGAACTATTTTATTTAAATGTGATTGGTTTGATCCCACACCAAAGGTAGGGACTCACCCACAATATAATTGATAAAGATGATGATAATAAGGATGAAGAGGCATACGAAACAAGTGACAGTGAATAGAGTAGAAGTGCTCCAATCTCTTCAAACAAGAGCGTTAGAGTGACCAAAAACGTCATATGAAGTTTATTTTATTACCATTAGATTTTATATCTTGCAGACAAATTTTTAGATTCTAGATCTATCAATTTCATATTTTTGTTTTAGCTTTATAGTTTATTTTAATAGTTCTTCAGGTTATTTGTTTGAACTGTTATCCACACTCTCATTATGTGTCAGGAAGTAGCTGATTCTAGAATTGCATTTTGAATAGTAATGGAATAATTTGTTTTCCATAAAAGTGTTTATATATTTATCTTTCATGTCTAGATATATAGATACTTGTTCTTAACTTTTTAGAGGCATTTATTATTGGAGTGATATATCAAGTAATTACTTATTCTTGTTATAATTATATTATTCAGCTTATGTTACTATTTCATCTACATGTATCTTTGAATTGAAGACTATAGCACCTAGGAGAGGGGGACCAAGTAGATATTCTGGAGAAAGGAAAGCAAATCCACTGACATCTCCTCCTAAGTTGAGTTCAACACCTACTCAAGCACCATTATCGCTTGAAGTATTGATACCAAAAATACCAGATTCAGTGACGGTCAACATATCTGTACCATCTTCATCTTTGGGGATTGAAACACCTAGCAATGAAAATCTATCATTAAGTTTGTCAAATACTACTGATGGTACCCGCATCCCAATTGAAATCATCCTTGGAAGGTATGAGTATAATATAGTTTCTTTTACATTCTTTAGCTTTGTTGGAAAAGAATTAAGTTCTATTGATTTTTATTTTTGAATAGATCACTTGAAGTTATATTGATTTTCTTAAGCTACATTTATGAGGAATGAATTACAAAATTGAAGTGTTTTAAATTCATATAGAAATTTTCTTGCTTGAAGAAAGTTGTTTGTTCATTGTGTTGATATTGTTTCAAAATAATCTAATGACATGATTTTATAACATATACTAAGTCCTCGTCTGTTTGCCAATACTTTCAAAAGTTTCATAATTTTTTGTTTACTTGTTCTACCTCTGTAAGCTCTTATATTATTGTTAAAACACTGATAATATACTCTAGCATGCCCCTGATATGCATAAATATAATTGAGTATTCATTTTATTTTTATACTAGCTTGGAGTCTTCGAATAATGTATGTTGCACAATCACAAAAGTTTTTAAGGAATAACTAGATGTTGAAGTACATGATTGGAAGTTAGCTACACCAGAGATTAATGACTTTTACTAGGAGGAGTTTAAGGTAAATCTTTACTAACGATCATTTCATTATGGAGTTTATATTGTGGCTAGTTACATCAATATCTTGTCCTCTTTTAATTATTTACTATATTTGGTAGTATTGGTTTGGTGAGAAAACTGGAAAGCAGATCAGACACATTGTTACCTTCTCTGCAAGTGTGAATACATTGAAATATCCTTAGTTGTAAAATCTGATCCTTAAAACGACAGATGAAGCAATATAGGTTCCAAGGTACCTGGCTATTAGAGCAAATCTAATGCACAAGAAGTTGTGAATCAACTTCTAGTAATATGTGCTTATAACCATGATTAATGTACCATTGAATTCCATACATTGTTGCCTGAATCTCAACCTGATTATTGGTGCCAAAGCCTAAGGGAATAGAAAAAGCATACAACAAGACTCCCTATTGATCCCTAAGAACTCCTCCACCACCAATTCTTCCTAGGTTGCTTAAAGCACACCCATTAGTATTGAGTTTCAATAAGCCAGTAGAAGGGGATTTTCAAGAAATAGTAGTAATTTTCATTTTGTGTGAGCAACCATTAGCCATAGTCATCAATTTATACCAGCTAACGGGCCACGACAAGTAGGGATAGGTGGCGATAAGGAGATGAGATGTCTTGATAAATCAGAAACTTTACCCTCAAGTACTAGACTTCTTATCACCATACTTTGTTGCACACCTATTTTTCGAAAGATCCCAACATATAAAAGTGGGAAGAGAATGAACAAGCAGCTTGTGTAACTCATTTTTAGTTTTCATATGCCTCCAAGACAGTAGCAAGCTATGTAAATGAATCTGACTATATGGTATGCTAATGAAACTAGAGAGATATTCTCGACAAAACTATGCTCTATATTGTCCATACCAATCCTGATACAACAAGAACACTCCACTTGTACAGCACCAAATGAGATGATCTTATCATTAGTGGAAACATTCTTCCTCAAGGATCGCCATACTAAAAAAGGAAACTTTGAAAGGAATATGTCTATTCCAAAAACAAGAGTATCGCAAATTCTTATGTTTTTTCCTTCTAATAAACTCCTAGAGTGAAGCAATAGTAAAGTCCCCACTATCAGTTAGCTTCCAGATTGCTCTATCAGGGATAACTTCTTGGTATTGGAACTTACATTGCAAAATCTGGGGTACCAGAAGGGGAGGAGCATGTTGCCTAAGCATAACTTCATTCCAATGCCCATCTACTAGAAATTGATTCACAGTAACATTGTTGAGTTTGACACTGCCTATAGTATGATAAGCTAGGGAGCCAATGCCTAACCAATCATCCTAACAGAATTAACAGGTACCAGACTGCAATCTCCAAGTAATATGATCTTCAATCACCACTTTATTTCTGGTCAAATATTTCCATATCAAAGATTGACCATTTTTCCACTTCCTGGCTATTGTATTGGCCCTTTGACAATATTTTGTCTTCCAAAATTGGCTCCACAGGGATGTACATAATCTAAATCTCGACCGTTGCTTGTAATGAATGAAGTACATACATCAATCAGATTCCTCACCCCAATACCTCCTTCATTAGCGGAAAACCCAATATTTTCTAAGAGGACCAATGATATTTTTTCCTATCTTGACCACATCCCCAAAAGAAATCAGAAATCACTCCATAAATGTGCTTAAGAGTTGTTTTAGAGGGAGAAATAGTTGCTAAGGTATGAATAGGGATAGAGAGCAAGACATGCTTGATGAGAGTGATTTTGCCACCATAACTCAGAATTTTAGCTTGCCAACAACTGATTTTCTTAACAATTTTAGCCACCAAATCAGAGTAGTAAATTGTTCTATGCCACCTAATTGTTGAGTTTGACACTGCCTCCTAAAGGACTACTCTTCTTAGAGAAACCAGTGACTCCTTGATCAACTCCTCCTGAAAGTTGAGTTTGAAGAATAAAACTCCTCCTAATCACCTCAAGCTTAGGCATAGTGTTGGTAAACTTACCAATAAGAGTGTACTTGCAACTAGCATCCAATTTCTCTATAAAATCATATTTATTGAATATCACTGTTGGCATTTAATATGTTGTCAAAATACAACACATTTGGTGCTTGAAACAAGGGATTTTGTGAGTTATTAAAGTAAATTTTTAGTATTTTGATGTGTTTTTGTGTTAATCTTATAGAAAAGTGAGGTTGACATGATTTTAGAGAAAAGTTGTAGAATTTGCTGAAGCATAGGCTTTACGAGCCCACTACGAGTCATGGCTCAAGCTATGAGTCATAGGGTGTGTCGTAGCAAAAATCAGACACCAAAATTCAGAAATCTGCTAAGTGGAAGTCATCCTTACGAGACCATTATATGAGTCATAAGTTACACTATGACTCGTATAAGTGGACTCATAGCAAGAATCAGAGAGCCAAGATGTTGGACCAAAAACTGAAGACCAAGACTACGAAATCAACATACGAGTCGTAGCTCAAGCAATGACTCATACCTATGGGTCATACCAGTTTAGTGTAAGATACTAAGAACATAACATGAGACCTTGACTATAACTCGTAGGTCATCCTGCAAGTCGTACTTGCATAACTTATCAGATGCCAGTGTCTTTTCTATGTAAATTCTAGGATTACTTTGTAAATACTATATATAGTTTGAGTTAGATTTTTACAAGGAGGGTCGGACAAGGATTAAACATAGACTATTGAGAACTACATTTTTGAAGATTTTCTTAGTTTTTTATATTAGTTTATTGTTCTCTCTTGGAAAACCCATTTTGGGGATTACAAACTTTGCCTTATATACATTGTTGATCAATCAAGCTTGTGGGTTTGCAATTTGTGATGCCTATTTCCTTCACTTGTTGTAACACCCTATGCCTTACAATACTAGTATAATGGAAATGAATCAAGATATGGTTTGGTCAAACTAGCGCTAATTTTCAAAAGTGCTTGAATCTGGTGTTAATGGGCTATATGTGCGTCTAACGCTTAAGAGGGTCAAGTGTATACAAGTTTTGTGTCGAATTGAGGAGATTACGGCCATAAAATGAAGTGAAAGAATTGAGGTGCTTGTAGGACCTAGAATATAGCAGGTGAGTCACCTACTTGCTTAGCTCAAAATCGCAAACTAAAGGGAGACGAGGTTCGACGTCGAAATTGTCCGAATTCGATTATGAATAAAGTCTGTGTTAACTGTGTAACTTTGGCCCACGTTTTAGTATCATAAATGGACTATATGTTAAGCCCAAAATAGGTATTAAAAAGGTCCCAAAGACAATACAAAACACTTAGAAAATTGGGCCCAAGCCTAAGTAAATGAAAACTGAAAATTTGGCAGCCCAAGTCCATCAAGTTGGTGCTTCAAAAAGGCCCAACTTTGAGGATCAAGCTGGTGGGTAAGCTAACTGATTCTGTGTGTTATATGTTGGTCAAAAGTCAAGAGAGAGTCCATAATATCCCTATATAAAGGGCTCCAAAGCTGCTCCACAAGTTATAGTTCACTTAAACACACACACAAAAAAAAAATCAGATTGCTCTCTCTAATTTCCGTCAACTTTTCTCAACTTTGTGAAGCAGCCAAATGACTTCTTTAGGGTTCTTAAGGAGCCTCTATACCTTTAAGTCAAAGTTAAGTAATTATAGTTGTGTGTTTAGTATAGTTTTATCATGAAAAATACGAAATAGATGCTAGCTACGCTGCTGAAATTTGTTGGACAGATTCTGTGCAGAAAGTTACTGCACCTTTTTCTTTTATTTTGGTGATTTCTCTATGGTTTTTAAGTTGTTATGAAGAGATCTTGGAGTTCTTAGCATGCTTGAGTGATAAACATCACCCTAAGGTTGCTTCCCTGGTTTTGGTTTCATTTAATAAGCGCGTTTTATCGAGTTATTTCAAGCGTCATGTTGATTGTAACTTGCGGGCTGTTGTGTGTGAAGCTTTTAGCTCACGTGCTTCATGACTTCTTAAGTGATGTTATAGGACTGTTTTTTGTCTGTTTATATGTGTAACGGTTGCTAGAACAGTTTGGTTAAAGTTGAAATAGGTTTGGAGTTGTCAACGTCGAAATGTAGCGAAGGAAGGTAACGTTATGCTG
>JAOTQJ010163661.1:0-27168 GCA_025642045.1 Solanum sejunctum | reverse complement strand
TATATATTTCTCCCACCATCATATAGTCATTTTAGCCATACATTTCTCTCATCATCATACAATCATCATATTCACACATTCCTTTCATTATCATTCCATCACCATTTTATCATTATTTCATTATCATATAATCATTTAACTCATAAGACATGCATTGGACATTTAATTCCTCAAGAATCCATAACTGGACATTTTATCAAACACTTAGAGGATGTGTAGTGCTAGTGTAAAACCATGCAATTTAAGAGTGAAATCATGCTAGTAAATTTAATGTAATACCTTTAAAGATACTTGGTAACACCCTCAACCAATATACATCAAAAACCTTAATCAAATCTTACAATAGACCTTAGATTCATAGCCATGAACATAGTGAAACGGTCACAATTTTATGAACCCCAATATAGTGTGCAGTGACTTTCATTATAGATAAGACCCATGAATAAATCAACTTTAAATCATGCAATTTTTAGTAAAAGAGAGCTTGGGTATCATGGGTTAAAGGAACCCATGAAAAAGCTCACATACCTTAGCTTTAGAGATGAATTTGATGAATATTGAAGATGGAAACTTGAAGCTTGAGAGGAAATCCTTAGATCCGGATAGGATTTTAAGACTTGAGTTTAGGAGTAAAATATTTGGCTGAGTGTTTGAATAAGTGTTGGGGAATGTTTAGAATGATATGAGGGTGAAAAATGGCTAAGTATAGATATTTTTAGGTTTGGAAACACTTAGGCCCAAGACTTAAAAGTGTTGGACCAAAGTCAAAACTGGACCAAAAAATAACACCAGTGCGCGCCCTACATGCCAGGGGGCGCGAAAAGCTCTCTGAAAATCATTTTTTTGGAAAATTAAAATTTCTAATTATTTCCTCTAAAATTGGGGTTAGACCTATTTTCCACTCAAAATGATCCCCTGAACAAGAATATGAAGTCGGATTTTTGATATCAAGCATATATTTTGAGATATATAGAACTTACGATTCTGGGCACTTCCACGGCACATTTTCGGACACTTTTTGGGTCGTTTCATTCAAAGATTGCTATGAAATAATCATCTCGAATTCCCAGGTTGCTAAATTGGAGGACCATAGACAAGTGACCACATTATGAGTACCTATGGAAGGGATGTTCAGAGATAATGAGAATCCGATAATTTATTATAAAAAATTATTTATATGTCTTGTATAATTAATATATATAATCTTTTCAAAATTTTGTATACACTAATTTATGTGAATTATTTTTATTTTGTTTTCATAGTCAACTTGTCAAAATATCACCCACACTTAAGGTGACTGCATTTCTTCAAATTCCATCAGAAAAGGGTACGAGTGACATAACTTGCCCAGAAATAGCAGTTGATGAAGTTGAGGATGACAATTTTACTATGGTCCCTCCAATACATATGCTAAAGAAAAAGGAGGAGAGAAAAAAAAGAGCAAGTTGATGTATCATTGTTACCACCAAAAAATAAGCGAAGACAACAAATTGGTAAATCTTTTAGTGAAAACAATTCTCTTATATCTCCTGTTGTATCAACCAATTCAAATTGCAATGTTCCAATACAAAACTTTGAAAAGCAGCCCAAAGAATCTATCGACAATGATGTGGCTGATAAGATACCATCAGTTGTGTTGACAGAGAAACAATCAAGCAGCAATGCCGATCAAATTGTGAAATTGAGGGAAGATCCTGCCAAGCTGAAGGATTCAGTAAGATGATTTGTTTCAATTTTAGTTTATTCAGTAAGCTATTGTTTGATTTTTATTTTTCCTAAAAACAAATCTAAGATGCTATTTTTTCTATATATTTAGGTGTTTGCCGAGCTCAAAGAATTGTGTTAGTTTATGCTTGAGAATTTCAAAATACTTCTGGACACTATCAATGTAAATTAAACAACTGAAGAGGCATTTCAGGTATTACCTAACAAATTAGTTTTTAAGCAAATTACATATACAAGAGTGGCTGCTCGACTATTTCATATACAAATACAGGACACACGCAGTAAGCTGATATCTCATGTGCCAGATTTATCGAAAAAGAGATCCCAAAATAAAAACAACTAGCATCCAAATATATAGGACTAGGTCATTACCTCACACGCTGATAGACGCGAGGTAATAAATGTATCAATTTTTTTTCATATACCATGAAATTCAACAAGTAATTCCCAAAACACGTGCATATATTATTATAATTAAACAAGTATATTAAGAGACTCGAGGAAATATATCTATATATTTTGTCACTGTTTGTAGTTATTATTTTTTGAGAAGGTTTTACATTCCACAAGTAAAGCCCGAAGCACATGTATATATTATAATAATTAAATAAGTATATTAAGAGTCTCAAGGTAAAACACTACAGTATATCATTGCTTTTTGGTTGTATTTTTTGGGAAAGTTTACATCCCACGAGTGATGTTGAAGAAGATGTATCTGCCATTATAATTAAACAAGTATATTAAGAGGCTCGAGGTAATATGTGTGTAAATCTTATCACTGCTTGTAGGTATTAGCTATTGAGAAAGTTCTTTCACAAAATGACTATATGTATGTGTGTATACTCACATTTTTTAAATAAAAAATGAATGAATGTGCTACCCTTTTTATAATTTATTCTTTTATGAATTTAAATACAAAACAGGGTGCCTTACCTTTTTATTGCTTATTTAGGTAATATGTGTATAGATTTTGTTACTGCTATAGTTATTGTTTTTTGAGAAAGTTTTACATTCCACTAGTGACACCCGAAGAACATGAATATATTATAATAACTAAATAAGTATATTAAGAGTCTTGAGGTATAAATCTTATCACTGCTTGTAGGTATTAGCTATAAAAAGTTCTTTCACAAAATAGACAAAATGTATGTGTGTATGCCCACACTTTTCAAAATAAAAAATGAATAAATGTGTTACCTTTTTTTCATAATCTATGCTTCCATGAATTTTAAGTACAAAAATAATGTGCCTTACCTTTTTATTGTTTATTAGGAACCACTGTCAGTCATTTTAGCTTCCAATGAAGCTAAAATCAATCATCATGATCAACATGAGCCAAGAGAATTTATTGGAGATTTTCACAATGCGAACAACCCTGTAATTGCTCAAATGGACGATGAACATACATATTCAACAGTCCTATTTAGACGGGGGATTCGAATGTCCAAATGAAGAGCATAATACAACCAGAGTCATAATTTGAGTTGTTTGACGAGCTATTACCGAGCCTTAATCTAGAAAGAATAAGTGTGGCTCAATCAGAGGATCTTGTTTATGATGTTACACCCTTACCAATTCAAAGTGTAAGATAATTTGGTCGATGGGACAGTTTTCCATACTCAACAAACTGTGGATCTTCAGCCGGTAAGTACAACACGTTACTCTATCTCCTTTAACTATTTATATTAGAGTTATTTTTAAATATACAGGTTTGAGTTAGTTTTCTTCTTATTTTATCAGGTAGTTGTCACGATCCAAGCCTGGGACTTAGACATGAAATGACGAATAGGAAGCGTGAACACTGTGACACCTGGTAACTCCATACTCTTATGTATCCACGTTTCAAGCCTCACTTGGTTAGGTGGGGAGTGTGTTAGGGTCATGGGAGACTTCTAGTACTTAGACAAGTTCAAGACTTCCCTACGAGTTGAGTTTTAGGTGTTGGTTCATACAAAGGTCAATTTTAAACAAGCATAACTTTTGGCACATTCGGAACTACATGGACCACAACATGTCAAATGAAAACCTTTTGAGTTAGCATTCTAACTCACTTGGTTTCACCTCATTCCTAGGTTGGGTGAAGGAGTTATGATCGTTTTCATGAGATCTTCCGTGTAGTGATGTCACACAGGCACTTAGAAGGGCAGTGATGCTATGGACGGGGTGTGTAGGCTTCCTTGAGCTGGAAAAGACCATTTTTGGTCTAAGAAATGTTGCACAGCCAGTGGCATGGGCCGTGTGGCTTGCCACTGACTGTGTGGCTGCTTATGGAGTATGTGCAAGTGAGGAAGAGTAGGCATGGGAGGAGTTTTGACCAAGTGTGGTGCCATGGGCACCTTGATGGGCTGTGGCAAGTTAGACGGCTCGTGCCTTGGGTGTGGGTGTCCTGACAACATTTTTTCTCTAAGTGTGGTTCAACGGACCACTACACGGATCGTGTAGCACCACATGGCCTGTGAAGGGCTCCCGCCAAAGTGGTGATGATGTTAATTTTTCTAAGTTTTCCAACTTCCAAATTTTGACCAAGTCTCATCTTACGGGCCCTCCACACGTCCCATGGAATGCCACATGACCGTGGGACCTTCAGTGGGGCATCAATTTGCCAATTTTTCCATCCATTCACTAATGGTATTTTCGTGAATTTAATCCATTCTAATTACCTTTTCAAACTTCTAATGCTATCTTAACCTCCCCAAAATACTTTAACCCTATTCCAAAGGATCAAACTCATTACTCTCAACTTGAATACACTCTTAAATCCTCTCAAAAGTCTCTACCAAGATCCCAATCAAATTCAAGGAAACTCAAGAACAAGTTTGGATTTCAAGACTCCATTCCAAATTTCCATTCTTTCCCATCTCAATTTTAAGAAACTCAAGATCTAAGGTATGTGGGTTTCAACCATTGGGTCCTTTCACCCATGTTGCCCAATCTTTTATTTCTATGAAAATTACATGTTTTCAAGTTGTATTGCTTATGGGTATTATTCATTAGTGATTATGATCATATACTATGTTGGGGTTTCATGAAAGCTTGATTGAAAACACATGACTACTCATTTTAAGTCTATACTATGAGATGTTTTGCCTATTATGATTATGCATGTTTTAAGCCATAGAACTATGACCTCTCTTGATATTTGATGGTTTTTTTTAATGTATTTCACATGAAAGTTTCACCAAGTATTGGTGGATTGATTTACATTAGAATTTTTCACATGATTTCACTCTTGAATTGCACGATTTTATACTAGCATAACACACCCACCAAGTATTTGATAAAATATCCGATTATGGATTCTTGAGTTATGGAAGTCTAATGCATGTCTAATAACCTAAGTAACTTTATGATGATGAAAGGAATGTTTATATGTGTGTTTATTTTATGAAAGGTAACTTTAGTATTGTAAGTTAACCATAACCAAGTTGAGGGGTTGATACCCTAAACACCTTGATGGGAGGTGGTAAAAACCCATTAACTAAGTCGAGGGGTTGATACCTCAAACACCTTGATGGGAGATGATAAATCCATTAACCAAGTTGAGGGAAATCTCAAAGACCTTGATGGGAGGTAGAAAAATCCATTTTGATGGGAGGTGGTAAAAATCCATTAACCAAGTTGAGGGGTTGATACCTCAAACACCTCCAAAGGGTGATTTACCTTAGATTCCAAGTACTAATTTGCTTGGTCTATAATGATTGTCTCTTCCTACACATGTAATATGTTCTATGTAAGCATATTTTACTCCAAGCATCATTCATACGTGTCATATTATTATTATGCTATTCATCGCTTATGATTATGCATTTTGCCTATGTTGTCAATCTATTGTTGCATTGCATTCTACATACTTAGTATATTCAAATATACTAATTCATATTTTATGCCTACTTGATATTACTATGTAGGAACCGAAGCTCCACTTGATCATATTTTTCCTCCATGTGGCTAGTACTATCTTTCAAAGCAAGTTGGTGAGTTCTCAACTCCGAGGACATGTTTCTTTAAATTTATACTCTGTATTGACTCTTATTATGTTAGAAACTTATGATTATGAGGGTGAGCCCGGAGATTGTATTGATTGTCGCTCCTATCTACGTATTAGAGGTATTGTTGGAATATTATGATGTATTAATGCTATACTTTGACTTTCTGGGTTTCTATGGTATCAACTAAGTCCCTTAGCCCCGTTTTCCCCTTTTTCTATCTCTTGATGTTATACAATTGCTTCCACTATCAAGGATGTGCAATAATATGCTAAGAAGCTTGATTAGGGTCCCTTTGGGTTCCCCATTTATTATGTCACATCTAGGCCCTAGGCTTGGGTCATCAAAAGCTTGGTATCAGAGCAGTAGGTTTTTAATGGCCATCAACATCCAACATACTGTGTTGAATTGTGTTGTGCACCACGACTATGAGTAAGAGGCTATGAGTCATTTTAGAAAATGTTACCATTATTCATAGTCTATGTCATGCTATAAAAGTTAGGTAAAGTTTTCCTCTAACGAATGTTCTTTGCCATGCTAGATTATGCCTAATCCAAGAGAAAGAAGAGCTCGCACTCCCGAAGAACAATTAGCTCATGAAGAGTTCCTGGATGATCTCACCCTACTATCTTAACCTATGGCTGATCAAGTAAATCAAGGGGCCCAAGCCCCTTATGCTCCTACTCTGACATCTAGGGTAAGGGATTTCGTGAGGATGAACACATTGGAGTTCAACGAGTCTAAAGTGGATGAGGACCCTCAAGAATTTATTGATGAAGTGTATAAAATGTATCTATTATGGGTATAAGGTTAGAAGAGAAGGCAGAGTTGACAGTTTACCAACTCAAGGGGTGGTCCAAATATAATATACTTAATAGAAGGAGGAGAAGGGGAACAACGATGATCCTTTGCGAGGAGTTTAAGGCGAAGTTTCTTAACTGGTTCTTCCCATATGAGCTAAGGGAGGCCAAAATGATGGAACTTATGAAAATTTAAAGCAAAGGTCGATGAGTGTGAGGGAGTACACCCTCAAGTTCAACTAACTCTCTAAATATGCTCCACACTTAGTTGTCGATCCGAGGTCTAGAATGAATAAGTTTGTGATGGGAGTATCCGATTTAGTTAATGAGGAGTGTCGGGCTGCTATTTTGATTAGTGACATGGACTTGTCTAGCTTAATTACCTATGCCAAACAAATAAAGGGGGAGAAACTTAGGAAAAAGAGGTGGTGAGGAAAAAAGGACTTGTTTTGAGGATAAGTTCCAAAATCCCAAGGGCGACTAGTTTCATCAAGGCCAAGGGTCTACTCATGCTTCTATAGATGATTTACTAATGACAACCCAAGGGCCCAAGGTGATGGTGGTGTGCCACCCAATGTTATATGTACAAAATATGGTAATTGTCATAGAGGCCCATGTTTGAGGGATATCAATGCTTGTTTCGGTTATGGTGAAGTGGGACATAAGAGGATTGATTGTCCTTGTACTCAAACCAAGGGTGGAGAT
Organism: Solanum sejunctum; assembly: GCA_025642045.1. Taxonomy (NCBI): domain Eukaryota; kingdom Viridiplantae; phylum Streptophyta; class Magnoliopsida; order Solanales; family Solanaceae; genus Solanum; species Solanum sejunctum. Next base: position 19,952 of record JAOTQJ010163661.1, on the reverse strand, counting down.
GTTCGTCCATAAGGTGTTAATACGGTTCTTAGTGGAATACATGATCTACAAGGTGGTGCCCCAAGGCAAAATTAGTTCTATACTTTTTATATGAGGCAAGGGGTTGATGAGGTGCCTAATGTCGTCATTGATATGTTTGAAGTTTCCTTTCACTTTGATGTGTATGCGTTGATGGGGTCGGGTGCCGCCTCTTTCATTATTCCTTTTTGTTGTTAGTGGGCTTCATGTGTGTCCTGAGTTGTTATGTGAGTTTTTAGTGTCTACCCCATCGGTGAGTCTATTGTTGCTAAAAACGTCCATAGAAATTGTTCCATAGTTATATTGCATAGGCCTTGTCTTGTGACTTTGTTGAATTGGATATGGTGGATTTTGATATCATACTTGGAGTGGATTAGTTGCATGCACATTGTGCCTCTATTGATTGTAGAACCTGCATAGTGAGACCCCAATTCTCTAGTGAACCCGTCAATGAGTGGGAGGTTGTACAGTGGTAGATTAATTTCTTATCTTGAGGTTCAATTGATCTCTAAGGGGTTGCATTTATATCTTGTAAGAGTTAGGGATGTTGAGCATAAGGTCTTCCCTATTGAGTCATTTTCGATAGTCAATGAATTCTTGATGTCCTCTCCGATATTGAATTTAGGGTAAGGTCTTTTGGTTTTGACTAGTGCACCAGCTATGTCTATAGGTCTCTTGTATAGGGTCTTCAATCCCTACCTTGTTATGTTGTAATGGCCCTTGGTGATAATATGTTGGTTTGTTGCTGGAGGTGAGGGAGAGCTTGTGTATCATTCGAGGGTGACGTTGTGAATTTTGATGAATGTGAAGTTGGTTGCTAATTATGGAAAGTAGGAATCTTTGGGGTGACAAAAAGGGGTGATTGGAGAAGTTCACCAGTTGACTAGGTTAGGAATGGGGTTGGGTGAAGTTGAGGATAAAAGATTAGTGGTTTTGATAGTTCCAACCTTCTTTGGTTGAAGGGGTCTAGTTAAGCAAGGCCTTGATTTCGCGTTGATAGAGTTGGAGATTTTGGGTGAAAGATGGTAGAACGGAGGTTGTCTCCCAAGGGGGATATGGTGGTTTATGGTGCCAAGTGGACTATGTGTGAATAAAATTGACAATTGGGTTAGGGTTTGTAGGTCCGTGTAGGGTTTGGAGGAGGAATTGGTAAGGTTGCATAAGGATTGGAGTGTCTTTGGATATGAATATAGCTCTTCTGATTTTTCCACGTGTCTATGTTAAGGTGGTGTGTTGTGACCCAAGTGCTATAGTGACTTTGAAGGTTGTGAATGTCATAAGGGACAATTTGACTTATAAAAAGGGTCCGGTGAAAATTTTGGATGGTCAAGTGAGGAAGTTGGGGGAAACAAAGATGTAGCTTCCATCAAGTCCTTTGGAGGAATCAACAAGTTGAAAGTAATATATAAGAAGCCGAGGCAAACATGATAAAGCGACATCCCTATATTTTTTCAATCTACCTAAGCCTAAGGCACTAGGTTCTTTCTTTTCCCAAGTGGTCCTAATCCTTCCAATTCTTGAGTCTCATGGCATGACATGCTTATATGTGCATTAAAATGATTTATGTGATGTTTGAAATAATTTAAAGACATTTTGGCTTGAGCTTTAACTACTTCATGATTTTCAAATAATGAGCTATGCATTGGTTTTACTGTTAGAGCTTTTGTGTTCTAAGTCAAGTCTTTCAAGCCATGTTCTTCTACATTCGAGGATGAATGTTCCCAAGGGGGAGATATTGTGACACCCCATAACTCTATGCTCTTATATATCTATGTTTCCAGCCTCATTTGGTTAGGTAGGGAGTGTGTTAGGGTCATAGGAGACTTCTAGTACTTAGACAAGTTCAAGACTTCTATACGAGTTAAGTTTTGGGTGTTGGTTTATGCTAGGGTTAATATTAAATAAGCATAACTTTTAGCACACTTGGAGCTGAATGGCCCACAATATGTTGAATGAAAATCCTTTGAGTTAGCTTTCCAACACACTTGGACCTTATTCTGAGGTCGGATGAAAGTAGTTATGACTGTTTTCGTGAGATCCTCCCATGCAGTGATGTCACAGCCCCTCCTAACTTCCAATTTCTTACCGAGTCTCATCTCACAGCCACTCCACATGATCCTTGGAGTGCCATACGACCCATAGGACCTTCATTAGGGCATTAGTTTGCCAATTTTCCATCTGTGTACTAATGGAATTTTTGTGAATTTAATCCATTCTAATGACCTTTTTAGACTTCTAATGCTATCTTTACCTCCCTAAAAGATTTAAACACCTATTCTAAAGGATCAAACTCATTACTCTCAACTTGAATACACTCTTAAATCCTCTCAAAAGCCTCTACCAAGACCCCAATACAAACTCAAGGAAACTCAAGAACAAGTTTGGATTTCAAGACTCCATTCCAAGCTTCCATTGTTTCCAACTCAATTTCAATAAACTCAAGGTCTAAGGTATGTGGGTTTCAACCATTTGGTGTTTTCACCCGTGGTGCCCAATCTTCCATTTCTATGAAAATTACATGTTTCTAAGTTGTGTTGCTTATGGGTACTATTCATTAGTGATTATAATCATATACTATATTAGGGTTTCATGAAAGCTTGATTGAAAACACATGATTACACATTTTTAAGTCTATACCATGAGAAGTTTGGCCTATTATGATTATGCATGTTTTAAGCTATAGAACTATGACCTCTCTTGATATTTGATGGGTTTTTTTTAATGTATTTCACATGAGGGTTTTACCAAATATTGTTGGATTGATTTACATTAGAATTTCTCACATGATTCCGCTCTTGAATTGCATAGTTTTATACTAGCATAACATACTGGCAAAGTGTTTGATAAAATGTTTGGTTATGGATTCTTGAGTTATTAAAGGTCTAATGCATGTCTTATGAACTAAGTAACTTCATGATGATGAAAGGAATGTTTATATATGTATTGGTTTCATGAAAGGTATATTTATTGTTGTAAGTTGACCATATCCAAGTTAAGGGGTTTATACCTTAAACACCTTGATGGGAGGTAGTAAAAACCCATTAACCAAGTTGAGGGGTTGATACCTCAAATTCCTCCAAGGGGTGGTTTACCTTGGATTCAAAGTACTAAGTTTCTTGGTCTATGATTATGGACTCTTACTACACATGTAATATGTTATATATAAGCATGTTTTCCTCCAAGCATCATTCATACATATCATATTGTTATTATGCTATCCATCACTTATGATTATGAATTTTGCCTATGTTGTCTATCTATTGTTGCAAGGATCCTACATACTTTGTACATTCTAATGTACTAACGCATACTCTATGCCTACATGATGTTACCATGTAGGAACCAGAGCTCCACTTGAGCATATTCCTCCTCCACGTGGCTAGTACTATCTTTCAAAGCAAGTTGGTGAATCCTCAACTTTGATGACATGTTTCTTTGAATTTATTCTATGTATTGACTCTTTTTATGTTGGAAACTTATGACTATGAGGGTGAGCACGGAGATTTTCTTGGACCCGCTCCTATCTACATATTAGAGGTGTTGTTGGAACATTATTATGTATTAATGTTATATTTTGACTTTCTATGTTTCTATGGAATTAACTAAGTCCCTTAGCCCCATTTTCCCCTTTTTCTATCTCTTGATGTTGCACAATTGCTTTCGCGACCTTGGATATGTAATGATATGCTAAGAAGCTTGGTTGGGGTCCCTCCGAATTCTCCATTCACCATGTCACATCTAGGCCCTAGGCTTGGGTCATGACAAAGACAACCTAAATAAGCCTCTTAGCATATCGTATATACATTCTTGGTTGCGAAAGCATATTAAAAGCAACAAGAGTTAAATAAATAAAAAAGGAAAAAGGGATTAAGGGAAACCATTCATAATAATAATAGCGTAAGAAAAGTTAATCTCCAATATCATAGATAAACCATGACATAATATCCAATGACACCTCTACATAGAATGGAGTGGGGGCTAAGACACTTCCCGGGATCACCCTCATTTAATAAGTATTCAACATAAGAGCAAGTCTTTGTAAAGCATGAATGAAAATAGATATTGCCCATGAAATTGAGCTCTCACTAACTAGCTTTCTTCGCAATAACCAAACTAGCCACATGGAGGAGGAGGAGGATCAAATGAAGCTCGAGTTACTACATGGTGATATCATGTAGGCATAAAGTATGCGTTAGTACATTTGAATATACTAAGTATGCAGGAAGCAATGTAATAAGAATCATAAGCCCTAATAGCAAAATGCTTGATCATATTTAACAAATATAAGCTCAAAATGCCATATGTAATCAATGCATACGATGAAACATGCTTAAGAATAATCATACTTGTATATCTTGTTTAACACCATAAAGTAACATGAATAGATCATCTAACTACCTTGTACTAGAGGGTGAGGGATATAACATAGATCATAACCCCTTCTAGTAGGTAATGGGTAGTACATGAGGGTAGAGGAGTAGCATAGATCATAACCTCTACATGTAAGCATGAGATATTGAATAGTACATGAGGATAGAAAAATAGCATATGGCATAACCCCTACATGAAAGCATGAGGTAATATATAACATTGAATAGCATATGAGGGTGAGGCATACCACGTAGTTCGTAACCCCTGCATATGAGTATACGATTTTTCATAGCATCGAATTGTACATGAGTGTAAAGTATGCAACATAGTTCATAACCCCTTCATGTAGAAATTAGCCTTGTACTAAAGGGTAAGGCATATAACATAGTTCATAACCCCTCCTAGTAGGCTTCACAATTCAAAAGAGCATAAGCGTTAGCATAAGAAATCAATAGCTCATCAATAATAGAGACTTGTAAAAATCATGCACTAGGTCAAAGGAAAACTTGAGAATTCTTGTCAAGACATTTTATCAAACACATGGTGGGTATATATGGACACAGGTCCAAATCATGCAAAATGCAAGGGTATGAATCATGAAATAGTGAAATCAATGCACCTTATAGTCATGTAAAATAGCCCATCAATACCATGGTAAAACTGCATCATGGGTAACATGCAAATCATATCAAAACTTCACAATAGATCATAGATTTCATAGCTTGAATCATGTATAGTCTCAATAGATAAGATTAATTCATAGTATAAGCTTAAAATAGATATTCATGAATAATCAACAATATTTGATAAAACCCCAACATATTTCATACTCATACTTCATAAAAATAGATAGCCATAAGTAATACAACTTGAAAACATGCAAATTTCATAGAAAAGAAGATTAGACTCCATGGGTGAAAGGACCCAATGGATGAAATACGCATATCTTAAACTTGGATTTTCTTGATGTATACTTGAAGGAGACTTGAAGCTTGAATGGAGTTTTTGAGATCCAAAATTAAGTTAAGGATACTTGAATTTGGATGAAATATTTAGTTAAGTCTTAGAGAGGTCTTTGGGAGGGTTTTGAGTGATATAGAGTTGAAAAATGGCTAAGTATAAGTGATTCCACGCTTAAGTGGGCATGTGACTATGACCCCAATGCCCTTGAACCAAAATAGAAAAACAAGAAAAAAATTACACTGGTCCACGTCTGGACCCCGATGCAGACCGAATGCGAAGGCAACTTTTACACTATTCCGTGCCCCTGGAACCGATCGTCACTATTTTTGAAAAATTAGTAAAAATTATTTTTTGCTGCGGGTCTTGTAAAATTTGGGTTATATACATTTCCCACTCAATTTTGCACTCTGATCGTGAATATAAAGTCGGACTTTTAATATCACACACAAATTTTGAGATATACAGAAATTACGATTATGGGCATTTCTGAAGCACATTTTTGGGGAGTTTTAATATGTCCCCCTTGGGAACTTTCATCCCCCAATGTCAAAGAAACATGTATAAGAGAAGTAATCATGAAGATTTCAATCCAATATGAATGTGACAATTACATTTAAACATCATTTTCAAAAATCTTGACATAAATGCCAGAAATCACCATAAACTTGTTACCATAAACATAAATGCATGCAACTTGATATAAGGGCTGGAACTTAAGACTTGAAATCATAGAAGGGACTTAGTTTGCTATCTTAAGCTTGAATAGAATGAAAGAGGTATGGATATAGCCTCTTCATGTCCACATTGGCTTCCCCATATGACGCTTTCGACTTGTTGATTCCTCCAAAAGAACCTTGATGGGTGCTACATCTTTGTTCCTCAACCTTTCCACAAGTCCATCAAATATCTCCACCGGGATCTCCTCGTAGGTCAACTCATCCGCCACAACACCCATAACTTCAAAGAGTTCTATAACACTTGGGTCACCAACGCATCTCCTCAATATAGATACATGAAAGACCAGATGAACCAAATCCATTCCCCCTAGGCAATTTCATTTCATAAGCAAATTTAACAATTCTCCTCAACACTCGATAAGGACCCACAAACCTTAGGCTCAATTCACTTTATTGCCAAACTGGATCACACCCTTCATATGTGAGACTTTCAAGTGAACCTAATCATCAACACAAGTACACATATCCTATATTAGTACCTAAAGACACCATCTCCCCCTTGGGAGAAAATCTCCACTTCACCATCTTCCACTAAAGCATTCAACTCTAGTAAGGCGGGGTCAAGGTCTTGCTCTATTCGACACGGTTTGTTAGATTTGAGGACTATTAACAACCTAGTGCTCTGATACCAAATTTTTCATGACCTAAGCCTAGGTCTTAGACGTGATATGGTAAATGACAGGCTCGAAGACAACCTAAACAAGCCTCTTAGCATATCGTGTACACATCCTTGGTTGAGGAAGCAAATTAAACAAACATAAGAGTCAAATAAATGATAAAGGAAAAAGGGACTAAGGGAGACTATTCATAATATTAATAGTGTAAGAAGAGTTTATCTCTAAAATCATCGACAAACTATGACATAATATTCAACGACACCTCTATATAAAATAGAGTGGGGCCAAGATATTTCCCGGGGTCACCCTCATTTAATAATTATTCAACTTAAGAGCAAGTCTCTATAAGACATAATGATAATAGATATTGCCCTTGGAATTGAGGACTCACCAACTATATTTCTTCACAATAACCAAACTAGCCATATGGAGGAGGAGGATGATCAAATGGAGCTTCGATCCTTATATGGTGATATCATGTAGGCATAAAGTATGCGTTAGTATATTCAAATGTACTAAGTATGCAAAATTCAATGCAACAGCGTTAGTATATTCGAATGCACTAAGTATGCAAGATTCAATGCAACAAGAATCATAAGCTATAATAACAAGATGCTTAATCATATTCCATGAACATAAGCTCAATATGCCATGTGTGTAATCAATGCGCAGGATGAATCAGGCTTAAGAATAATCATACTTGCATATCTTGTTTAAACCATAAAGTAACATGAATAGATCATACAACTACCTTGTACTAGAGGGTGAGGGATATAACATAGGTCATAACCGCTTCTAGTAGGTAATGGGTAGTGCATGGGGGTAGAGAAGTAGCATAGGTGGTAACCCCTACATGTAAGCATGAGATAATAAAAAGTACATGACGATAGAGAAATATCATAGGTCATAACCCTACATAGAAGCATTAGGTAATACACAATATTGAACCGTATATAAGGGTGAGGTGTACCACATAGTTCATAACCCCTACATATGAGTATAAGATTTTGCATAACATCGAATCGTACATGAATGTGAAGTATACAATATAGTTCATAACTCCTTTATGTAGAAATTGGCCTTGTACTAGAGGGTAAGATGTATAACATAGTTCATAACCCCTCCGAGTAGGCTTTACAATTCAAAAGAGCATAAACCTAAGAATAAGAACTCAATAACTCATTAATAATCGAGACTTGTAAAAATCATTTAATAGGTCATGGAAAAACTTAAGAATTCTTGTCAAGACATTTTATCAAACACATGGTGGGCATATATGGACACATGTTCAAATCATGCAAAATGCAAGTATATGAAGCATGAAATAGTGAAATCAATGCACCTTATCATCATGTAAAACAACTCACCAATACCATGGTAAAACTCCATCATGGGTAATATGCAAATCAACTCAAAACTTCACAATAGCTCATAGATTTCATAGCTTGAATCATGTATAGTCTCAATAGTCAAGATTAAATTATAGTATAAGCTTAAAATAGATACTCATGCATAATCAATAATATTTGATAAAATCCCAACACATTTCATGCTCATACTTCATAATAATAGATACCCATAAGTAATACAACTTGAAAACATGCAATTTTCATAAAAAGAAAAATTGGGATCCATGGTGAAAGGACCCAATGAATGAAACCCACATACCTTAAACATGGGTTTTCTTAATGTAGACTTGAAGAAGACTTGAAGCTTGGATGGTGTTCTTGAGATCCGGAATTAAGCTTGGGAAACTTGAATTTGGATGAAATATTTGGTTAAGTCTTGGAGAGGTCTTTGAGAGGGTTTTGAGTGATTTAGAGATGAAAATGGCTAAGTATGAGTGATTTCACGCTTAAATGGGCATGGGGATATGAGCACAATACCTTTAGGATGAAATAGAAAAATAGGGGAAACATTGCACTGGTCTGCGATGTGGACCCAATGCAAAGGCAACTTTTACACCACTCCACGCCCCAGCCATGACCGCCACTATTTTTGAAAAATTAGTGAAAATAATTTCTCCTTATAAGTCTTCTAAAATTAGGGTTATACCCATTTTCCACTCAATTATGAGTCCATGATTGAGAATATAAAGTCAAATTTTTGATATCACACATGGATTGAAAGATATATAGAAAATACGATTATGGGCATTTCCGAACACTTTGTTGGGGCGTTTCAGTAGTTCATCAAAAGTGATTTGTATATTTGAAAATAAGCATCTATTTGTTTGTGATTTTGTACAAGGGCCATACAATTATTACCTTTTTGAGGAGTATGCAACCTGGCTCTATGAAGGACTCCTTAACATGTATGAACATAAGTAAGCGATATTCTTTGCACAATTTCCACAATTTATATATTTTTTATTAATCATAGGGGTAATGTATTTTGTTTACAAGGACACAGAGTAAAGATCACTACAAGAATCACAAAGCATCAATTTTGGTCCCCATGGATCTAGGTATTCATTTGATCACCAATAAAAAATGGTTCTACACACTTTCATTTGATGAGCAAATCTTGAACGATGGGGTAAGAACCATAATGTACTTATTCAGCAAAACAAGTTAGTTTATTATACTTTACATATGCGATACTTGATATTAATTAATTAATTTATATTTTTATACAACATATTGATGTTATACTCTATTACTTACGAAAGAAAAATAAGTACAACATTAATAGCAAATACAATTACACCATGGTTGATTGTTTGTTTAACACAAAAATTGCCTAAATCTATGCTAAGTATACTGATTTAGAATATGAAAAATGCATCGCAAAAGAAGAGAATACCATTCATAAATACATAAAAGGTTACAGGAGACGGATGCTAATATGAAGGAAAAAGTCATTGGATTCTTGCCGTCTTGACTTTTGCCGAATGATGCATTAATGTTTATGACTCATACAAATCAACTGGACACGATGCATTTATTAGTGGTGAAATATATAAACTTCCTCATCTTCTGTCCACATATATATCTATGTATTATGGCAATACTACAGATGACACACAAAATTAGAACATCCCTTTTGATGTGATATATGTGGCTGATATTTCACAACAGGGATATGGTAGCATGTAAGTTTAACTCTCATTCTCCTTTTTATTTCAATATACAACTTTTGAAGCTTTTTTCTATTTGTAATGCTTCTTACATCTTTTTCGTATATGGATTATTGTTTGTATTTGCTTGTATATGTAGAGTACCTGAGTGAAGCTGATGGCATTCCAATTGAATACTTCGATGCAAAGTTGCTTTAGATAACATATGGCGCACTCCTATGGGACTATAACTCAAAACAAATTGAGGATCGAACCACTAACGACAACGAGGCCCGTCCCAAAATGACCAAGCTACATATTGAAATTAATAGTAGTGAAAGGATCATAATTACTTAAGCCTTTTGTATCTATTTTTGCTTTTTTTGTTATGTTGGACAAAATGGTTTCTTTCAGCTTATATATCTAGGATAATAGAATATATTTTTGAATTCAATAACTTTATTTCTAGAGCTCACATGAAGCTTCTTCCATGAAGTCAGTTAATTGGAAGTTAGAATTTAACCATGTATACATATACATGATTTATCTATCATCATCTATATATCCTTTTTCCTTTTAATCAATCTTTTTATTACATTATAACTGTGCTTGTAATGTATAGAGACAAATTGAGACCAGATTTATTAGAAGTATAAAGAACTAAATGACATATATTATAGAGAAAGCTAAATCATGTTTTTAGCACCTCAAGCATGTCTTTCCTATTCGATAAATAGACATGCTTGAACTGATTACCATGAGAAAATACATGTCATTCGCATCAAGCTTAAAAACTAAATGAGATATCTGTAGCAAATTATTAGAAATTGTAAATACTACAAAAAACTAACATTCACTACTTATTTTTTTAGCATATGTATAGGCAAGTCTCGAATCTTCCAGGATGACCATTATTATACTATTGCAAGATCACCCTTATTTTTCCTTATTTCAATAGAGTTTTCTGTCCAAGCTTTACTACGATGCTAATTTTTATTTTTTGTAGAATTACAGACTTGAACTTAAGTCAATGAATACGTCATGGCAATGATACTATCAGGATGAAGAATAGCCAATGTGTTCTTCAAAGTCTACCGGTACATTAGTATATTTTTTTTCATCTTTCTCTTTACAACCTTAGAGATTTGTGAAAGAAGCTTAATGATGATAATTTGTTCCGAGTAACAAGATCAATACATTGACATACTTTAAACATATCATTTTTCATATTGAAAAAACACTACTTTTATGTGGCATAACTCTATAAGTATGCCTATTGTGATCAAAACTTCCACAAGTACTACAAGAATTACTACTCTTTTTTCCCTTTAATCTCTCTGTATGACTTATAACGTTGTTTCTTTGGCATTCCAGGAGGTCATTTATACTTGGCAACAATACTACTTCTTCAGCTACATGCACAGGTACGTTCCACTCTGTTATATCCAGAAGAGAATACACAGGTACCTCGTTTGTCTTTAAAATAATTTTTAGCTTATACAAATCAGAACAATCTTCGTCTGGTAGTATATTTTTAATCTTCAACACTGCCCAAACATGTGCACATGAAATTTCACCCACTTGAAATCTTCTGTAACTGTACTTTTTATTTTCAAGGCATACTATATATTATTTTCCTTAATCACTCACAGAATAGATGTAATGGCTAAATTGAACAATTTTAAACAAACAGATATAATACAATGCTACAACTCATATAAAATACATCAAACAAGTCAAATATAATAGACATAGAATAGAAAACACCTATTTTTTTTGGTAAAACTGAATGCATTATGGATACATACCATTATACATATAGACAATTTTTCATTATATTCGTGTATCTCCTAAAAGTTTTTTCAAAGTAGCTTGAACATAATTGAAGTTTTTGTTAATTTGTGCAGTTCCATCTTGCAAAAAGGAATCATACTTTTTCTAGGAAACTAAATATGTGCAACTCCATAGCTTCTACGAGCGTAGAATTAATAGACTCTGTAATATTTGATGTCATAATCCACCCTCGATTAACCGGTGTATACGACCTTTCCCACTTCTTATAACTAGCCAACTCTGAGTAGTTTTTGACTCTAACATCTACCTTTTCAACCTTGGCCATCAACATGTCAAGTTTAGCTTGCATGTATGCCTTTGCCATATTATATAATACCTCACCCAAAAGCTTATTTGACTTTTTATAGTTCTTGCATACATTATTTCATAGATGCCACGTGCATGCGTAATGCGACACATTATTGTATACTTTCAAAATAACTTTTATAATGCTTTTATTTCTATTGGATACAACACACATATTCTCCCTCTGACCAAAAGCTACCTTAACTTGTTCATAGAACCGTGACTAAGCAACATCATTCTCAGAATCAATAACTCTATAAGCCAACAGTAAAATATTCCCTGCCCATAAATATATATACACCAATTGAATTTTTTAAAATATGAAAAAACTTATCAAGTAATAACACACAGAAATGTATTCATGTACCATATTACCTGTTCCATCCAAAATGCTTGCTGCGACAAAAAGCACCGGCGTATGCCCCTCTGAGGTGGCTAGCATCTACAACCATGATTGGCCTACAATAATTGGAATTTTTAAGCATGAAATGATATACACAAAAACAAAAAAATAATTTTTAGGGGTTTTATTCATTCAAATATATGAACTAGGGTATGTCTTATCCAATATGTACAAATACCTAGGGAGTTTCTTGTAGTATTCAACTGGTCTTCTAATCAATGAATATAATGCATTTTTTTGGCTTGCCAGGTTATGATGTAGTTCACATCCACACCAAGATCCATTTTCATATCTGCTACAACATCAGTTGGTGTGTATTTCCTCACATGATTCTTCAATTTAGGTGTAATAATTCCTACAATAAATTCGCTTGTTGCATGACGTTGTGAGTATACCCTACCTTTTAAAGGATGCGCATGCTTGTTGTAACACCCTGATTTGAAGCATTTTTGAGTTGTTAATACTTGATGCCTTCATCAACCATTTGCATTCTTGAGATATGTAGACCAGGGTCAAACTGCAAATTATATTTCAAATTTTTTAGTTCACACAAAAAGTCTGCTCATATATCAATATATGTATGTACATATATATATATATATATATATATTTGTATAAACTCTAATACACCTTAGTAAATACAACCTTACTTTTATTAAATAAAATCTCACATTTTAAATACAAATACATTCTGCATAAGGAAATTTTACCTAATAGCGTTGGACCTCTAAACAAAGAATTGAAATCGATTATAGATTGCATACTTATCCATGAAAGCCTTTATTGCTGACTTGTCTACATATATTTGATCAATCATTACTTCCTTCATACTTCGATTATTGATAATTACGAGCTAAGCCTAGGGCCTAGACGTGAGATGGCGCATGGGGAACCCGAAGGGACCCCAAGCAAGCCCCTTAATATGTAAGTACATATCCTTGGTCACAGAATCAATAAAATACAATAATAGATAGTAAATAGGGACAACGAGGCTAAGGGATAACTTTCATATCATAAACATCAAGAGTTAGGAAAGAGTCAAAGCTCATAGCATAATACAAAACATGTCCAACAATACCTCTAAAACTTAGATACTTAGAGGGGCCCAAGACAAGCTACTGGTCTCTCCCTCATAGTTAGCATATACATAAAATAAGATAGTCTTGGAGCATACTATGAGATCATAAACATCGTCCCCAAAATAGAGGACTCACTAAATACTTGAGAGAAGTCGTACTAGCCAAGTAGATGAGGATGATGAAGTGGGGCTTCGGTTCCTACATGTTAACATCATCTAGGCATAGAGTACCGTTAGTACAATTGAATGTACTATGTATGTAGGATGCAATACCATAAGAGATAAGCAACATAGTCAAAATGCGTATACATAGGCAATAAGAGGTACTATAATAATATGACATGCATGACCAATGCTCAAAGTAAAAAAATACTTGAATAGAACATAGTACATGTGTAGGAAGAGACCATCATCATAGAGCAAGCATCTAATACTTAGAATCCAAGGCAAAGCACCCCCTTGGAAGGTAATTGAGGTATTTACCCATCAATTGATAGTATGGGCCTAGTACACCCCACAAGGTAGTCAAGGTATATACCCCTAAACGTGGTAGTATGATCCTAGCACCCCTCGACAAGGTGGTCAAGGTATATACCCTTCAACATGGTAGTACAGGCCTAGCACCCCCAGGCAAGGGGATTGAGGCATAATACCCATCAACAAGGTGTGATAACTTGCAACACTATAGATACTTCTTATGTAATCAACATATATGTACATTCTTTCCATCATCATAAAGTCAATTAACTCATAAGCCATGCAATAGACCTTCTATAACTCAAAAACCCTTAGCCAGACATTTCAGCAAACACTTGGCGGGTGTGTAATGCTAGCTCAAAATTATGCAATTCAAGAGTGAAATCATGTTTGAAAACTTAATATAATTAACCCACCAACACTTGGTAAGACCTTCATGCGAGATACATTAAAAACTTCTATCAAATCTCATCATAAAACATAGATTCATAGCTTAAAACATGCTTAAATAGTCCACATTTCATGGAAACCCCAACATAGTTTATAATCAAATTCATTGTATAAAAATATCTATACATAGTCATATTTCAACACCACATCATATAAGACATTCTCCAATACTCTCTCAAGCACTTGGACAAATATTTCACCCAAAATTCAAGTACTAAATCTCATTTTGGATCTTAAGCAATTCAGCCAAGCTTCAAGTCTTCATTCAAATCTTCTTCAAAGAATTCTCCAAAGTTAAGGTATGTAAGTTTCAACCATTGTATCCTTTCAGCCATCGTACCCAATCATTTTTTTTACATAAATTTCATGTTTCTAAGTTGATTTACTTATATGGTTTTACTTACTATGAATTTGACTATGAACTATGTTAGAGTTTCATAAAAGTCTGGCTGTTTAAGTATGTTTTGAGCTTTGAATCCATAATCTATCTTGAGATTTGATAAAGGGTTTCAATGTATATTGCATGAGGGTATTACCAAGTATTGGTAGGTTGATTTACTTTAAGTTTTCTTGCATGATTTCACTCTTGAATTGCATGGTTTTACATTAGCATTACGCACCTACCAAGTGTTTGATAAAATGTTCGGTTTAGGGTTCTTGAACTATTAAGGATCCATTGCATGACCTATAACTTGAATGACTTTATGATGATGAAAATAAGGTATACATATGTTGTTTTCATGAGAAGTATCTTATAGTATTGAAAGTTGACCATGCCTAGTTGAGGAGGTTATGCCTTAATCACCATGGATAGTAGGGTGAGACAATCATCAACCAATTGAGGGGATGATACCTCAATCACCATGGATGGTAGGGTGAGACAACCATCAACTAATTAAGGGCTTGATACCTCAATTACCATGGATGGTAGGGTGAGCCAACCATTAATAATTTAAAGTGTTGATGCCTCAATCACCATGGATAATAGGGTATGACAATCCATAATAATGTTGGTTTCTTCTTACATATGTAATATGTTCTATATAAGCATATTTTACTTCAAGCATCATTCATACATGACATATTGTTATTAAGCTATCCATTGCTTATGATATTGCATTTTGCTTTTATGCCTATATCTTGTTGCATTGCATCCTACATACTTAGTAAATTCAAATATACTAATGCATACTCTATGCATATAGGATGTTACCATGTAGGAATCGGAGCTCCTCATGATCATCCTCATCCTCCCCGTGACTAGTACTATCTTCTCAAAGCAAGTTCGATGAGTTCTCAACTCCAGGGATGATATCTCTTGTTCTTATGCTATGTATATACTCTTATTATCTAATTGGATGCTTTTGACAACGAGGGTGAGCCTGAAAAGTTGTCTTGGCCCCGCTCCTATCTATGTATTAGAGGTGCTGTTGGAATCCTATGAAATGTTAATGCTATGCTATTGATTTGTTATGTTCCTATGATAGTGAGGATGTCCCTTAGCCTTGTACTCTCCTTTTATTTACTAAATCTTATTGTTATTTTATTGCTTCCACGACCAAGGATATGTAATGATATGCTAAGAGGCTTATTTGGGGTCCTTTCGAGTTCCTTATTCGCCGTATCACATCTAGGCCTTAGGTTTGGGTCATGACAACTAGGTCACCTTCTAGCAAACTTCAAATTTCCTTCATCTCAGATAGTATCACTCATGATCCTACCTACAAACCATAATATATCTTATAGGTTGTCACGTCTAAAGTCTCGTTACGGCGGACTGACACCTATTGCCAATAAGTCTGGGGAGAAATAACCTGTATCCATACTTTTTCTATATATATGATAAGGGATTTCTACATTCAACATGCCTTTAAGAAAGTAAACAGTAATAACAAGCCAAAAGGAAATGCATATGACTAGGCCATTAGGGCTACGTTGTCTAAAGTATGAGACATGACTACACTTTAATTTATATATTCTACAAAGCCTCTAAATAAGGAAAACTATCTGATAAGGCTTGGGACAGGCCTTGGCTCGACTAACTATACAATGCAAAAATATAAGCTTTAGACACATCCAAAATAACTTGGAGCTTGGTAACAACAACTGGATATCCTGTACTCCTATTGGGAAGAGCTACTAGCCTCTGTACCTGCGGCATGAAATGTAGGTCCCCCATAAGGGATATCAGTATGAGATAATATACTGAATGTGTAAGGTAGGAAATACTATATATGAAGTAACTACTCAAATGAAACTATGCACTAGTGTAAGGATAAAAGATCACCTTTAGTCATATTGTTGAATCATACACGTTATGTTCTTTTTATTACTTTATTTTTACTTTATAATCTATACACAACATGTAATACAAATGATCAGTTGATCAGTGATAAATCTATATTGGGATCTGCCCTGGCTAGACTTTTCCTTTCACCCCTTGGGCTACCCCCTGATAGGATTGACGCTAGCAAGGTGATTCTTCCACCCCTCGGGTTACTACACATCAATAATCAATATACTTTACCTTTCAATTACCATTAAGATGATTCTTTTGGTGGTCATAGTATTACAGCTGTAGGACTACAGTTATAGCATGTGACATGTAAATAATCATACAAGACAATATGACAATGAAAAGAGTACATTACATAAATAATGAAATGCATATGAGATGAAACAACTCGTGAACTTTATTTAGGAACAAAAGACCATGCGTCTTGGTATCCAAATACATATGTAGATTCGAAGGTGACTATATATGGGAGCATATGAACATGTAAAAGCGTGGAGACAATGGTCAATAGTTGTGTCAGAGTTGGTAAGTTCCTTTTATGTACCAAGGAGGGATCTATGTTTCATGCCAAATAATATGAAATCAAGTAGCCTTATATACCTTGCTGTATGACCTCGCTATTACCTCAAGATAACCTTCCCTTCTTCCAAATCTTTATCTATAATATAGTAGGTGATAAAACTAGCATTAGTAGCCAATAGATATATCTTTGCAGCCTAATCTCATAAAAGAACAACACATGGGCAACAAGCGTATAATTATAAACCCGAGCATATTCTTTCAACCTTTCCATCTCTAATCATATTTTCTAATCCATATTCTCATATACATATTATGTTCAGCCTATTTTAGTGCCATAATAGTCTTACAACAGCCCATAAATCACAACACATAATAATTCTACACAATATACAAGTAGACGGCATAACGTTACATCCCTTCGCTACATTTCGACATTGATAATTCTAAACTTGTTCCAACTTTAACCAAATAGTACCCACTTTATACACATAAAATAGTCCTTAAATAGTGTAAAAATAGTTCTAGAGTATATGAAAACACGAAACAACAATCTCCGATTATCAGCTCACAAGTTCCTATTAAGAGCACAATTAGGATATCGCACAACAGCTCAATTTTGCGGACTGTAATAATGGTGCAACATCCTTGTTATATCATTTCAAAACTAAACCTTGTTAAAAACATGAACTTTACATCATAATCCATCCAACCAAGAGGAGAAAAGTCTCTTAATCAACAAGAAAAGTGCATAACCATCCTTAGGACACATGCTGTCTAAAAATTTTAGCATAAACATAACCAGCCTAGTCTATTGTTTTTCATAAGAAAACCATACTAAAGACATAAGTATTATTACTTAAATTTACCATCAAGGTGTAGGGCTTTTCCAAGAACCCTAAAAGTCTCCTTGTGGCTGCTTTACAAAGTTAAGAAGGTGTAGAGAGAAAGCTTGTGAAAGCTAATTTTTTTCCAAGTTAGAAATGATTTAAAGGTGCTACTTGTAAGACCTTTTTAAAGGAGCCTTTGGCCGACTTTCTTATATGGTTTAAGCCTCATATTATTAAGGTGGTGATGCAGAAACTTGGTTCTCCTACTTGGGACTAAATGGGTTTCAAAGTTGATGGGCCTTGGCTGCTTATTTTCCTTATTTTTCTTCACTTAGTTTGGGCCCAAATAGTCAAGTTGGTTGTGATATACTTGGGACCTTTTTATATTCTTCTTATGCTGAAATACAGTCCATTATGCTTAAACATAGGCTAAAGTTACACCCTTAACACGGACTTTGTCCATAATTTGACTTGGAAAGATTAGATGTTGGGCCTCGTCTTCATCTAGCTATAAAATTTAAGTTAAGCAAGTAGCTGACTCACCTACTAGCTTCCTACGTCCTACAAGTACCTCACTTCTACTCACTTTATTTAAGGCCGCGATCTCCTGAATTTGACTACTTGTATATAGTCGACCCTCTTAAGCGTTAGACACATATATCACCCTTTAATATGAGATTCAAACACTTTTAAAAATGGGTTCTAATTTGATCAAACCACAACATGTTTCATTTGGATAGAACTAGTACATATAAGATGTTGGGTGTTATAAGTGGGTTACCCCATACCTAGAAACTTTT
The DNA here is from genome assembly GCA_025642045.1 of Solanum sejunctum. Lineage (NCBI taxonomy): Eukaryota > Viridiplantae > Streptophyta > Magnoliopsida > Solanales > Solanaceae > Solanum > Solanum sejunctum. The sequence continues at coordinate 1,196 of JAOTQJ010163661.1, read as the reverse complement.
CCCCTTCCTAAAGTCCCATGTTTAAGGATCTGTTATATGAGTCATAAGTACACTTAAGGGTCGTAAGTCGCCCTCTTGAACCTAATATTATATTATTTCCAGACCAACTTTTCGGCACTCAAGGTTCCTAAACTGGGGGTCATTATAATATCACCCCTTAGGAACATTCATCTCAGATTGTACATAAAGGCAAGCTCTAAAGAGTAAACTAACCATTATCAACCTAGTATGCATGCAAAAATGCAAGTTAAACATTATTTCTCAAAATTTTCAAAACTCACTTTCAAAACGTGTCTAGAAACAGTCCACAAACATCAAAATAAATGCACACATCATGAAAAATTAAAATGCTTAGAATTTGAGGTTTTAGGAAGAACTTCTTAGTACCTTAGGCTTGAGTAGAGTGGAATAGGTGTGGATAACACTTCAGCATATCTGCTCCCACTTTCCATGTATCACCCCTCAACTTGTTGGTTTCTCTAAAGCACTTTGATGAACGCAACTTTCTTGTTCCTTAGCTTTTTCACTTCCCAAACTAGGATTTCAACTCCTACATCTGTAACACCCCACACCTTACAATACTAGAACAAGTCAAATGAAACATATCATGGTTTGGACAAATTGATGCTAATTTTCAAAAGTGCTCGAATCTCGCGTTAATTGGCTATATGTGCGTCTAATGCTTAAGAGGGTCAGGTGTGTACATATTTTGTGTTAAATTGAGGAGATTATGGCCTTAAAATTAAGTGAGAGAATTGAGGTGCTTGTAGGACTTAGAAGTTAGCAGGTGAGTCACCTACTTGCTTAGCTTAAAATCGCTAGTTAAATGGAGACGAGGCTCGGTGTCGAAATTGTCCAAGTTTGATTATAAATAAAGTCTGTATTGAGGGTGTATCTTAGGCTCAAGTTTTAGAATCATAAATGGTCTATATGGTCAGCCCAAGAGAGGTATTAAAAATGGCCTAAAGATAATACAAAACACTTAGCAAATTAGGCCTAAACCTAAGTAAGTGAATGTTGGAAAGTAGGCAGCCCAAGTCCATCAAGTTGGTGACCCAGTTAGGCCCAAGTCCAATAGCCAAGGTGCTGTATAAAAAGCTTACTACTATATGGCTTAAGATGGTCAAAAATCCAAGAGTAAGTCGGCCAAGCTAGGCCTTTAAAGAGAGATAAGAATAGCACAACTTCATTCAACA